>JAJOZX010010560.1:57500-140506 GCA_023014485.1 Bathynomus jamesi | reverse complement strand
AGTTAATCGGAAGTCATCGGAAGTCGTGAGCTCTCCCACAAGGACAATATTAGCCCCTTGCTGTTCATAATAATGATTGCAGATATTGATGCAGATATTAAGGACAGTATTGTATCATGCTTCGCAGATAACACAAAGCTATGTAAGGAAATAATGAACGAGGGTGACATAAGAAAATTACAAAACAACATTGAAACATTATTCCAGTGGGCAGAAGACAACATATGAAGTTCAACGAAGAAAAATTCCAACTTCTAAGATATGGTAATAACAAGGAGCTACAGAAAGAAGGGTACAAAACTATGCAAGCCCAGTGGCGGATCTACTATGAAACTAATGAAGCTTAAGCTTCAGGGCCCTAATCCAGGAGGGGCCCTGAAGCAACTTTTTTTTTAATGAGTGAATTTTTCAACAAAATCGATGGAGTTTTTTTAAGTGTTTGTTATTAAAATAAGGCTATTTTAGTGATAGAATCATAAGCCAATGGGTTGAAGTACTTAATATTGACCTGAGAATATGCTCTAATACCCATTTCATATGGCCTCAAAATGCCCCTGTAATTGTTGCTGGTTGCGAAGGGGCCCCCATAACAGTTCAAGCTTCAGGGTCCCAAAAATGTAGGTCCGCCACTGTGCAAGCCAAACAGATAACACCAAATCCACAAGTCAGGGATCTTGGAGCAATAATGTCGTCGGATGCAGAATTCAGAGAGCACTATAACATCAAAATTACAACGGCTAGAAAATAATGGGAATCATCTGGAGGAGCTTCCGCAGCAGAAAAGCAAATATCATGTTCAAATTATGGAAGAGGCTAGTCCTACCAATAATTGAATATTGCTCAGTACTCACAAGCCCATACAGAAAGCGAGACATTGCGAACATTGAAGCTATACAAATGGCTTTTACGTCTAAGATAGAGGAAACGGAAAGTGATGGCTACTGGTCTCGTCTAGAATCCCTGTTACTGTACTCTCTCGAAAGAAGGCGCGAGCGGTACACAATAATATACGTATGGAAAATACTTGAGGGCTCTGTCCCTAACGTTAGAATTGAAATAGAAACAAACTGGAATGAGAGAAGAGGCAGATTTTGTACGGTCCCAGCTACCGTGGGACAAGGGGCCATGAAAACGAGGCTGGAAAATACCCTCAGAATACGAGGTCCAAAGCTTTTCAATGTTCTACCAAAAAGTGAAGAATCTCCAGCACACCGACCTGAATAACTTAAAGAACCAGCTGGACAGATTCCTGTGCAAAGTCCCTGAGGCCGGCTACGAGGGCAGGAGGAGATCAGACAGCAATTCCCTCCTTCACCAAATCCCGCAAATGAGGCGGGATGCTGCAGAGGGGTCGACTGCAGGTCGATCCTGAACCGTCGTTCATACTCACCTAAAGTAACCTAAAGTATATATTGAAAAAATCACCATCCCGACATTGGTGAAAGGTCACCCCGCTTCAAGAACGTTATTCAGATTGGAAACGAAGGTCGGATCTTAGGCCGCAATTTTCACTCTGTTTGAAGAGAGGACCGTTATTTTTTTGTCGTTTCTTTCGACTGACCGCAAGGAAGTTGATCTGTTTCATTGGAAGATTGGAAGAGTGTACATGCGACGCACAGCATTGGTATAATCGTCCAGACAAGAATCCGTCAGGATAAGTACAGAAGTCGAATGCATTCGATTCTGTACAACGAAACATCGAAATTTGAGAAGACTCTGAAAGACTTTGAAGACTTTGGTCGTTAACGAAAGCGGACCGCAGTGGAATTGACTGGGTAAATGAAGAAAATTTGTTTGTTTCTGCAAGTAAGATTAAAATTTTTTCAATAAATAAAGTTGTGAAAAAAAAGTGTATCCGAATTTAACATATTAGTTTGAAAAAAAAAAATATTTTTTTATTATTATTCTTTTTTTTTTTTGTTGCAAAGGGAATTCAAGTTAGTGAAAAAAGTGCATCTGAATTTAAATTATTTGTTTGAAAAAATCAACTTTTTTTTTATTATTATTCTCCTTTTGTTGTTGCAAAAGAGAATGTAAATTTTTTCGTATGCGTTTGTTTGTGTGGATCAATCCATAAAATTTAACATTATTAGTCAGTATAATTTAACATTCTCTTTTTTTTGTTGTAAGAGGATAGGAATAAAGAGATTTTTTTATGCGTGCAGTATTTTGCATATATAAATGTATCGTTCGTGAAACGATTTCTGCAGGGTATAAGTGAGTTGGGTTTGAAAAAAAATTGAGTAAGGAACCGTAATACCCTAGAGAAATTATACATACATTACATTTTCACAGTCCATTGTATTGGAAATTTTATGGAATTTTGGAAAAAAATTTAAAGAGAGTATTAATTTTTTTTTTTAAACGGAATTGTCTCGTATTGCTATACACAGAAAACGGAATTTGGGTTGATTAAATTCTGTAGTGGACCCTCAATTTACTTGTACCTATATATGTATATATAGTTCGTTCGTGTGTTTGTTTGTTTGACTCGTTTGTGGCGCGAACTTTTTTTTTCGGGGAGAGAGCACCGAACAATTTTCCACACGTTTAGATTTAATAAAAGGAATCTTTCCCTTTCTCTCTCTCTCTCTTTGGCGTCGGTGTGAAAACGTTTTCTCATTCTTGCTTTTCCATTATTAATTTCCCTTTTTTTGTTGGTTAATGCGTTGATGCGCAACTATCTTTGTCTTTTTTTTTTTTTGTTTGCGGTTATTGCGTTGGAGCGCAAACAGTTTTGTTTTTTTTACGCTTTTACGGCAAATCACTTCTATTTTTTCAGAATTAAATGAGTTCGTGCCACGCTTTACGGTCGGTCAGTAAGCTCATTTGGTTTTCGTTAACAACCCTCTAAACAAGTGTAGTGAAAAAACTTTGATTGCTATTTTAACTTTGCTCTGTAAAAATCTAATCTCTTGAGAAGTGAATTATCTGTGTGAAATAAAACTGTGAACGGGGTAACGCGTCGTTTTTATCGGTGCTCTTCCAATATGTGCTCTACCTTAAAATTTACATTCCAATACGTGATCTACCTTAGATTATTCGGATTAGCAGCAGGTACGTTAGTTAGCCTTATAAGGCTAACTAACGAAAATATCACGACTTAACCTAACCAATCGTCAAGGGCGTATAGTTGACCTAACGATTGGTTAGGTTAAGTCATGATATTTTCGTTAGTTAGCCTTATAAGGCTAGTTTCACGGTAGAGCACGTATTGGAATATGGTAGATCACAGTTTCGCGGTAGAGCACATATTGGAAGAGCACCTTTTTATCCTTTCCACGTCGAACTTTATAAACATTCCATTCTCTCAACGGATCGAGGGAAAGGACGCCATTTGACGAAGGCATCAAATTGTTCGTAACGCGCAGTCAGATCAAGTTTGAAAAGAAGAACCTCGCACGTAAGCGGTATACATTTCATCGCCAGAAGCAACGAAGCAACATACTGAGTTACGTAACAACGGGAATAGTGTAACGTCATATATATATATATATATATATATATATATATATATATATATATATAAAATAAACAGGAACACCAGAGAAAAATAAACATCCTTCAAGGTTTAATAGTACCATCGTTTCGGAATGCACTAATTCCATCTTCGGGGCTTAAACAATAAAATGCCAAATCCCATACAAAATACAAATTGCTTAATAACAATTTAAAATAAAGTTAAAAAATTATAAAAAGTAGCTAAGAAAATGTAAAACATTAAAACTAAAAGGTAAATAAATGTGAAGTTAAAAAGTTACGATTATAAAAACTACTTTTTATAATTTAACTTTTTAACTTCACATTTATTTTACCTTTTAGTTTTAATGTTTTACATTTTCTTAGCTACTTTTTATAATTTTTTAACTTTATTTTAAATTGTTATTAAGCAATTTGTATTTTGTATGTGATTTGGCATTTTATTGTTTTAGCCCTGAAGATGGAATTAGTGCATTCCGAAACGTTGGTACTATTAAACCTTGAAGGATGTTTATTTTTCTCTGGTGTTCCTGTTTATTATTAAACTGCGTTTTCCACGCCATCAATCAATAGCCGATATATATATATATATATATATATATATATATATATATATATATATATATATATATATATATATATATATACAGTCGATTCCGCTTAATTGGAACACAAAGGGACTCGTGTGTTTTGTCGCAATAAAGCGGCTAGCCCAATTAAACGAACTTGTCTTCTATTGGGGAAAAAAATAAAAATATAAAAAATAAACATTTATTTAATAAAAAGCACTGTTTTTATTGAGGCATGGTATGTATATACATATTACAAAGGACCCTAAAAATGAAGCGAGAAAAAATTAACTAAAGTGGATTGTTTCAAAGATTTTACTGATTGTGAACAAACAAAATCACTGTATTGCATCTAAAGCAGATTGAGGACACCCTGTCATTCCTTCTTGCATAAAATACTTTTGTAAGGCACTTATGCGCGCTTTAACCTCTGCATACGTTATTTTTGGAGGCTGAGGTTCGTCGTCATCGTCGCTGTCTGGATCTGGATCTCTTCGATGGCGCTTTGCTGCTACTTGCTCTATAATACTCTCGTCACAATCGTCATAATCGGCGTAGCACCAATGGTCGATTTCGGCACGCCAGTTATTTCTGCCAGTTGAGGTGACTGCTGTTTGCCGGCAGGGACTTGATCTTATTCAACAGATCAATTTTTTGAGAAAGTGAAAGGTCTTTTCGCCGTGACATCTTGAATCACACTGATATTGTTCAGCCTGTTTTGAGCCTAATTCAAATTATTACCAAATAAGGTAAGAGCGCACACTGTGCACATCATCCATACAATGCCACCATGAACCAATCGTGCTCACTATTACTAAATAAGGTAATAGTGTGTATGTGTGTGTGTGTGTGTGTGTGTGTGTGTGTGTGTGTGTGTGTGTGTGTAGCGTCACAATTGACGTCACAATGGGGACCAATAAAGCGGCTTGACTCTGCCCAATAAGCGGATTCAATAGTACGATAGTTCAATTATTCGTTTTTGTTTATAAAAATATGGCCCAATAAGAATAAATAAAAGTTGCAGGGAAAGACAGCACATGAACCTCATGCGAGTACATTTGGCAGATGGAATCGGGGTAAGAAAGATTTGAAAAGAGTACCTCAGGTTAAAATTTGATTTTAAAAGAGGATCAATGCAAAAGTTACCTTTATCAGATTCATCAGCCAGACTCCTTACTGAGCGAACGCATTCCCTGGGCTCTCTGATATTTTTTCTACTTTTGGATATTGCTGATAAATTTACCGTTGGAAAGTTTTTAATTTTATATACTTGTGTTTATATTCACATTGTTAGAGTTAAGTAAATGAATATTAGTGGTTTTTAGCGATTTAGAAGTTTTCATAACGTGCCAGCTTAATTTAATTTGAACTTGTGACGGTTATAAACGTTAACTACCTTAACTTGCACGAAGCCGTCGCAGAAAGCGTCGTGTGCAAGGTGTGGGGTCAATCGGTGGTCTACTGATTTTAAAGATTATAACTGCGGTCCTATGGCGATTACCGAGAGATCGGTTTGTTTCTTTTGTGAGTTAAGCGAAGAGATAGTTGATTTAAAACGTAGTGTAAGCGAGGTAACGGAAAGACATGCAACGCTTGATGAGGGCAGGAGTAGTCTTACAGTTGACGAAGGCCGAACCTATACTAGCGTTGAAGACGTTAGTAAGTTGAAGGGTGAGGTTAGGAACCTAGTTTCTAGTATAGGTAGTTTATCGGGAAGGGTAGATAGAGTTGAGGAAGGGGTTAAGGTTGGTCCGAGATTAGTTGACGGGGCGGGACTTAGAGTAGTTAAAGGTGGAGCTAGGCCACGTACTTTAGGTGTTAGGAGTCCCCTCCCCTATCGAGGTTTCAAACCCTTTCGCCCAGTTGGATAGGGATGTGAACGAGGGGGAAACTATTTAAATTGGGGACCCCTTTATGCGTCATATGGATAAGGAGGACGGTCTGTCTACCAGGGGCTAAGGTTGACAGAATTAGAGACGAAGTAGATAGGATTGATGTTGTTTCCCGTCACTCGATGTTGGTGACGATGGTAGGGGTAACGACTCGTATAGGCCCGATACGAGAGTGCCTGACCTTTTGGAGAGATACAGGGGGTTAATTAGGTCCGAGAAGGCAAGAACAGATAGGTCTTTAGTTCTAGGTATTACCTCTAGGCACGGTTTAAATTTTAGGATTACGTCAGAAACAATATTTTTGAACATTAAACCAGAAGACATTTGTGAAAGAAAATGTACCCTTCGTAAAGCTGTGGTCAGAATTTAGTGATCCTAGCCTTTTTATTAAAGATGGGGTGCATTTCAATGAAATAGGGAATACTAGGCAGGTAGATTAATCGATGAGAACGTTCGAAAGCTGTATAGGTCGAAGCCCTCTTTAAACGTTGTGGGACCGGGAAACACCGGTCCGACGTGAAAAATAGTTTCAAACGCCGATCCGTGGTAAAAATAATTTAAACGTCTTTTATTGTAACGCGCGTAGTTTTAGAAATAAATTGAACGAATTTAAGGCGAAAATTTATTCCGGGAACTACGATATAGTTGCTGTAACCGAAACCTGGTTAAATACTATAACTTGGGACTTGTTGGGGAAACTTGATATAGCGGGTTTTAAACTTTTTACTAATAATAGGTTAACATAGGATTGGTGGCGGCGTTTTGTTGTATATTCGTAATTCCATTAGGGCTATCGAGGTTAAGATAGATTTCCCGGCAGCAATTAATGCGATATGCGATGAAGTTAGGGCGCGTAATATTAGCTTTAATTTCGTTGTTTTTATAGACCTCCCGTTCAACCCCACAACTTCTTAGCAACTTTATTAATAATTGGGATAGTATAGTTGTTGGAGACTTTAACTGCCCTAACGTTAATTACGAGATATTTACTGGTAATGATGAGGGTTTGAGACTGAGTTCATGGAAGATAAATTTTTACGACAGGTGGTTACCGAACCAACGCGCGGTGACAATATTTTAGATGTGGTGATGACGAACGACGAAAATATAGTCGAAGGTTTGGAAGTAGATGAGAGTTTGGGATGTAGTGATCACCAAATTATTAGGTTTAAGCTATTGATAGAAAACAGGGATCTTTTCCGTTTGACTGCTGCCATTGAAACATAAGAGGTGAGTGCCCCCAGCCTTCTTTACTTAGCCTTATAAGGCTAACTAACGAAAATATCACGACCTAACCTAACCAATCGTTAGGTCAACTGTACGTCCTTGACGATTGGTTAGGTTAGGTCGTGATATTTTTGTTAGTTAGCCTTATAAAGCTAACTAAAGAAGGCTGGAGGCCCTGATCTTCAGGTGATCCCCTTATTTTTCTGAGTACACGATTAAAACTTAAAAATTAAGCATGGATCTTGAAAGTAATTAAAATTGTTTATAAGAAACAAAATTTGAAGGGGAAATTAAGAAAAGCTTTTTTATAAAGTAACTTATTTTGTATCATCAAGACATTTCAGTTAAAATACAAAATACAAAAAGTTTAATTATGTTTCAATGGCGGCAGTCAAACGGAAAAGATCTGAAAACAGTAACAATAGTAATGTAATAGAAGTCCCTGATTTTCATAGTTTGCGGATAGGATAGTTTTGCAGATAGGATGAGAGTAGTGGACTGGGATAATTTATTTATGGTTAATGACGAAAATTTTCATTGGGAGGCGTTTAAAGAAAGTTTTTTGAATATCGAAAGGGAATTTATTCCGCGTAGGCCCAAGCGCGCTAGTAAGCATGGTAGGCCTAAGTGATGGACTAGGGAAATAGGTGAGTTCATAAACGAGCTTAACAGAGCGTATAGACTTAATAAGTGCAATGGCATGGTAGCTAACTTTAATAGATATATCGAGCTTAGACGTCAGGTTAAAAGATCTGTTAGGAATGCTAAGCGTAATTTTGAGATACTTGTAGCTGCGGATAGTAAACATAATCTTGGAAAGTTTTTTGACTACGTTAATAATCGTAAGCCGATAAAAGATAACATAGGCCCTCTAGTGGATGCTAACGGCGCTTTGGCTTCCGACGCTCAGGCGATTGCGGGTATTTTTAACAAATTTTTGCGACAGTTTTTACCCCAGAAGACCTAAATAATGTCCCCGACGTGGACGATAGCGTTCCATTTAGTAGCGAAACTATTTTGAATGAAATAACTGTTTAAGAGGGTGAGATTACGCTTTATATCGATAAGCTGAAAGTTAGCAAGGCTCCAGGCCCTGACTCGCTTTATCTTAGACATGTGAAAGATTTGAAAGACGTTATCGTAGGCCCCTTAACAAAAGTTTTTTATAAGTCACTGGAAGCGGGGATTATTCCTGAAGACTTCAAATTAGCTAACGTTACCTCCATTTTTAAAAAAGGCGATCGCACAGTAACTAGCAATTATAGGCCTAATAGCTTTAACGTCAATTGTTGGCAAACTTTTGGAATCCGTAGTTAGGGATCGTATCGTCGATCACTTAGAGAGTCGTGATTTGATTAATAGTAGTCAGCATGGGTTTCGACGACATAAATCTTGTTTAACTAATCTTTAGAGTTTTTTAACGAAATAGTGCGCGAATACGATAGGCATAGCGTGGCTGATGTTATTTATTTAGACTTTAAAAAAGCGTTCGATACAGTTCCGCATAGAAGATTAATTGCGGAGGTTAAAGCGCACGGTATACGCGGTCAGGTAGCTAACTGGTTAGAGGAATGGCTTCGTGCCAGGAAACAGAGGGTCGTTATTAATGATAGGGAATCGGGGTGGTTGGATGTAGGTAGCGGTGTCCCTCAGGGTTGAGTGTTAGAACCATTGCTATTCGTAATCTACATTAACGACATAGATGTAGGCTTGACCAGTAACGTGTCAAAATTCTCGGACGATACTAAAATAGGCTGTAAAATTCTAAACGTGGACGATAGAAATATGCTCCAAGACGATGTAAATAGGATTATGGAATGGATGGATAAGTGGCAGATGCAATTTAACGTAGACAAATTTAAAGTTTTGCATATAGGTTCTCGTAACAACAATTACATGTACACGATGGATGATAGAGAGTTAGCGAGCGTTGACGAGGCAGTAGATTTATGCGTACGCGTATCTAAGGATTTGAAAGTTAGGAACCAGTGTAATTTCGAATTTAAATCGGAGAATATTATATTGCCCCTTTACAAGTCCCTAGTCAGGCCTCACTTAGAATATACCGTTCAATTTTGGCGCCCGTATTTGCGTGAAAATATTGATAGGTTAGTTCGTGGCGCGTCGCTGAACCCTTTCTAATTCCGACACTACGCAACAAGGCTTACGAAGATAGGATTAAAGAGTTAGACTTGCATTCACTCGAAACTAGGAGATTAAGGGGAAGCTTATTGAAGTTTTCCAATTTTGACATTATTCATTTTCGATAATAGCAATACTCGTAATAACGGATTTAAATTACGTGGTAGGCGTTTCATTACTAACATCGCTGAAAACGTATTTACGTTTAAAGTAATTGATAAATGGAATAATCTTCCCGCGTCCGTCGTAAACTCTACCAGCGTTAACATTTTTAAAAACCGTTTAGATAGGCATTTTAAAAATATTAACGTCGTTTAAAATAATAAAACAATTAGCAACAGGAGCTCTGGGGGTAATGGTCGAGGTTTGAGTTATGTTGACGAATAATGCCAGCAACAAAATTATATTAAAAAAAAGATATATATATATATATATATATAATACTAACACGAACTTAGATGTAGCTCGTACCCTAAACTAACCCACTTTTTGTTATACTCTTTATACTTTTTTTTTCCTCTTTTATCCTCTTTTTACTTGCATGTCTGTAGTTTGCATGGTATGACAGTGTTTGAGTTAAGACTATTTGCATGGTTTGTAAGCATTCTTATTTTACTTTTCATCTTTCACCCCTTTCCTATTCTCTTCGACTATTTTTCCGACTTGTCGGCAGTGGCCGGCGGATGATGATGGTGAGTCTTTCTCACTCTTTTTCTGAATGAATGTTAACCCACGAATGATAGGTTTTGCTACCTACTTAACCCCTTATTCTCTTCTTTTAACCCCCTACTCTCTTCTTTCTCTCGGGGTAACCTTAGAGTGGATCTTAGGGTCTTTGTTAGCCTTAGGTTCTGTAGATCTGTAGATTATTATTGAAGTTATCGATATTTTCAATTAAGAGAGATTCGGTCAATTTCCTTTTATTTATGTCCTTCATATGTTGATGAAAGGCTGAGTTGTTAATATCAGTTAAATGCTCAAAATTAGTTCTCAGTTAATGCAAATCTGAATTAGGGTCGACGATTCTGAGACTGTATTTATGTTTATACCTTTGTCAGTAAAATTATTAGTTTCCCTAATAAAAATTTCATGACAATTTCTACATGGAATTTTGTAAATTCTGGCATTTTTGGAGGTAAACTCGAGCTTGTCGTTGCAAAAGTAATTTCTAGAGTACAGTTTATCTTCGTAACTTTTTAAGGAGATTGTAGACACCAATCAACCAGGGAAGTACTCCGGGGTGGACGTTTGGCAGGAGACAGGGAGTGCTGGAACTCCCGTTTCTCCTGTCACTGTCCTCTTTAGCTGATCTTTTTCTGTGTCTCGTCTACCCTGTGAGCAGTCCAGCATGCTCTCAAACACACACTTCCCCTCTATTCTTCCCGACATATACATGCATTTTACACACTACACAATGTTTTCAAACAGATTCGCGAGATGTCTGTATCAGTTTTCGATAACTAAACAGAATATATTTGCGTTTAATATACACAATGAGTGCTGGGGTGATTATTGGTTATTGTATTTAGTTTTAGATATTACTTTTGATTTAAAAATAAATTTGTGTTGAGTGCTTCCATTAGTGTGCTTGAGAATGCTTGAAATCTTTGTTCCACTGTCATAGTTAATTTCGGTTATTCCAGTCCAGTCTAAGGAATTTTAGTTTATTATTATAGCTGCATGATTTAAGTTAACTTTTATATTTCCCTGTGCGGAGAAATGGGTGATTAACATGGTATATGTAGGCAAGTGATCTATGATATTTAATGTATTTATATCCGAGGTTCATGTCAATATTTATACAGAGTTTTTCTCTAATGGCATCTCGGATGATTTCCATATGGTTTTTACTTTGGGAACCTTGTTGGACTCTGTATTGAGAAAAAGGAGTTGGAGTATGACTGTGATAATATTTCTTGCCGACCTGCGTCTTCCAGCTTCTATTTAATTGGAGTTGGAGTTTTTCACCTAACCCCAGTGAGCAGCCAGGAATCCTATGTCCTCCGAGGAAGCTTCAGACGGAAACTCCCTTTAGTTTTACATTTCATTTGTTCTGCATTCATCTGACTAGGTGGAGGGTTCGGGGTTTCCCAGGGACGTAGTTTTCCCTGGTGACCCCCATTAATGAAAACGAATCCATTGCTCCGTTACCCCGCTCGTAGTTAGGTTAACATAATTTCTGTTTATTTGGTTCATACACCGATATTAATTAACAAAATTTGGATGTTACAATTTAAGTGGTAACGTGAACCCATTGGTTTTTCTTTGGATTACTTTTTCATTTGACTTCACCTAAGTAAGCTACAGTAATATTGCTTATCGTTATATTAATTTCAGAATTCACCTTTAAACCACTAATATAAATTTACAGTTATTAAAAAGACAACGAAGTTTTTCTACTACTAATCTTATATTTATTCACAGGTTAAATTAACTTTATACTTACATTATACACTTAATAAAGAAGGTGATCCTTGTTCAGGAACAAGTAGGCCTACATGTAAGATATATGCCTAGCATATGACATGAATAAAAGCTTAGGGCGGCGGATAGAATTTTCTATTTCGTTGGCCCTAGGGGGAAATGAATTTAATTTACTGTTATTAATTCATCTTAAATATATACCCTATTTCCCACAGGCTCGAATAGAGAAAATTAAATAAATATAACAAGCTAGGGAAAAAAGTGAACTCTCTTGGTGATAACTTGTTCTCCACTCGTCACCGGCGCTCACCAACGCTTTCTTCAGAAGAGATTTCGGATTTCCATCTTGCGTCGTGATAGAATATTTCTTCTCTTTTTTGCTAACGCACCTGGAATTAAACAAGTTTACAGAACTTATTTTATGAGTTAAATTATTAAATTTCTATTTCTTGTACAGGGTGGGCAGAAAGTCTGGGCACCCCTCTAATGTAAAAATTAGATATGTAAATACTTTGAGGGGGTGCCCAGACTTTTCGCCCACCCTATACATTATTTAGCTAACTTATTTGGCCTCTTTTACTGTATTACATTCTATCATTATATATATTTAGTGCTATGTCTAAACTAAAACTGTTTATGAATACATGATTGATGAAACGGGAGGTGGGCATCACGTGACAGCCATACCTATGCCTGATTGGCTAAACACAATTACAAGTATGAACGAAACGAAACCTGTTTTCCTGGCTTCGTGTTATAAGTCACGTACGCTTTTCCAAATTCATCTGAGGCTTACTTCCTAACTTTATAATCCACCTATTAAACCTAACTTATGTTTTCCAATTAATTATTATAGTTTTTACTATGTTCTATTTATTAATAAACCCCAATTTTTCAATCGCAACATTGGGTCTCTCTTCTTTTTTTGTTTTTTAATGAATTATTATGGTGTTTTGTGTTTTTATTTCCATTCATTAGTACAAAATTGTGCTTATGTACTTAACTAGAATTACTTCACTCATGCATTCACCTATGTAAAACACTTTAATTAACCCTTTATTGCCCGGAGGTCTTTCCCAAGACTAAATAAAATCGTCTGGCTTTAGCCAGAAGAAAATCAGTAATATAACACTATGCACTAAAGGATTAAGAGACGTTTGCTTAATCCGTTATCGCCTGGAGGTCTTTTCCGAGACTGAATAAAATCGTCTGGCGTTAGCCAGAACAAAATCAATACAGTAACACTATGCACTAAAGGGTTAAAAGTAGTTAATTAGACAATTTAATTTCATACTTAACATGAATATTGGTTTCAGTAATTAAATAAAATTTGAGTAAATTAAATTTCATAAATATTTAAATATTATGAAATATTTTCATAATGAAATTCTAAGAAAAATTCACAAATTTAGTATTAAAGTAAGACCTTTAATATACCTTGCATATCTCATGACGTCCTTTGTGGTTAAATTGTATGTATTCGTATTAGCATTTTAATATTCCTTCGACGTAATTTGAGGATAGTCCCATATGACTTTGTCATACGAAACCTTTTGGTAGCAAGGCTAGTTTTATGGTATATACTATATAGGAACATTCTTAGGGCCATTTTTATTTTATTTATATTTTTCTCTTTCCATTCATAACTGTAGTTAATTAAGAAAATATTTGAGAGATGTCTGGTTTTGATGAGCAGCCATGATAATCATTAAACACACAACATTTCATCGAGATTACAGAAATAAATAACTTAAAATTATTTGGTGATAGAGAATTTAAATATTTTCTAGTTGCAGTCTGGTTGTGATAAAATTGTTCGAAAACACTCCACTTGATGTTTCTGAGATGCAGTGAGAGAGAGAACCTCAAAGACCTTTCGGTCCATTCGGGGAGGTTCCTGTTGTTAAACAAATGCATTTTTTAATTATTCCAGCAGTAGTAAAGTGGATAGAAAAGCAAAAGGCCAGAATTCCGGGCCCAGCCCTTTAAGTTTTGTATAAATTAGTTATTCATTTTAAAAATAATTTGTGAACATAATCATTAAAGTAATTAATTTTGAACTATTTTATATTTAAAGTTATTTTACTGTATGGTGACAGAGACTGCAACAGTAATTTTAGGCTTACCAGTCAGAGCCTGACGGTAACGGTAATATCGCCAGTTTCGCCACATTACTACTAAAAAGCTATAAAAAAGGTTTCACAGTCCGAACCGTAATCGTAAAGTATAATTAAAAGTAATCGTGAATATTAATTGAATTCAGTACTCGTGCTTTACCAAGGAAGCTGTGTGTATAAAATTTTACAGCCGAAACGATAATCGTGGGGTATAATTGAAAATAATCGTGAATGTTAATTGAATTAAGTGTTGTGCTTTACCAAACTTGAATTATGGAAAATTGTGTGCATTTATATTTTGTTTAAAACGCTTGGCCACGTGAAGCGTTTGTAGAGAATCGACCCAATACCTTGATATCATCATGGAACGCCAGGGATTTCCTCAGATCCTACAAGTGTAGCACAAATAATTCATTCCTCTCACCAAACATAAGGAGAGATTTTGGACTTATTCTCACAATTATAACTTCACTCATCTCTATATTTAGTTATTCAGTGTTATAAAAAAACATTACACTTCTTAAATCACAGTGGTTTTATCGAGTTTGATGTAATAAACATTAACATTTTCAATCCTTGGCACACACACACACACACATACATACATATATATTATATATATATATATATATATATTATAACTGCAAACACGCAGTATAATTATACTGCGTGTTTGCAGTTATAATGTATATAATGTTACGGCATGCGGGAGGTGCCCCTTTGGGGCATTGGTTTCTGCGCGTATGTAGAGGAATTACGGCATTTGTTTGGGTGAGGCCTGTGGTGTAGTGGTTATCATATCTGACCGGCAATCGGAAGATCCCGGGTTCGTTTCCCGGGTGGGTACCTCATTTTTTCATTTGTTTCGTTCTTTCGCTCTCATCTTGCGCGGATAATTCTCCTATACAAAGCGTCGTTCTTTACGTTAATATATATATATATATATACAGTATATACCTTTGAACCTTTCAAATGTTCCGTGCGATTATTCCTCATTTCACGAAGGTCAATATATATTATATATATTATATATATATGTATATATATATATATATATATATATTATATACTGGCCGTTTGCAACGGTCATAAATTAAATTATTTATATGTAAGAAGTTAGGTTGCGTGGAGACTGGCTACAAATATAATTGTTTTCGGGATAAGAATATGGTAAGTTCACTTGGTTTTATTTGCAGGACTTCAACAATAAAATTTAGTTAAATAAATACTCAAACAGCACCGTAATAAACAAAAGAGTTTTACTTAAATTAACTGTACAATAATACTTAAGTCTATTATTCACTTTAGTACGAAGATTGATAAACTACACAAAAATGTGAGGGCCTATCTCAAGGAATGCGGCAGGCCACTCGACAGAGAGTACCAGCTTAGGGGAGGGGGGCACATATCTGAAATGGAGGGACCCAACTGATCAGTGTAAATTGAATAATAAATTGTAAAATTCATAATTTATATATTATTTATTAACACAAAAATACAAAGCGACATCGAATGCATTGGCGTAAAGTAAATTTGGGATCATGTCAAGAATAACGAACCCAACACCTGCAGGGTTCGCTATTCTTGACAAGGGAATTTTTGGGTTCGCTATTCTTGACATGGTAAAATTGGTTCGCTATTCTTGACATGGGAAGTCCTCAAGGACGTTTTCATAACTTCAGACGGTAGGTTTATGTTTCCCAATTTTAAGTAATTAGTTAAGGACGTATTAAATGATTTTATATTAGTCTTTTTTAATTTAACCAAACTAGCACGACTTAACCTAACCAATCGTCAATGCCGTACAGTATAAAGAATCCTCTTCTCTTAATATATAAAAATAAATAAATAAACAAAAATTTATTGTTTTTTATTTATTTGTTAGGTTAATTGTACGCCCTTGACGATTGGTTAGGTTAAGTCGTGATAGTTTGGTTAATTTTTGCTACCCGCGACCCGCACGAAGGGCGGATCTTAGGCTAGTTGTAACATAAGAGAAATTGTAATATTTTAATATTTATTATACAGTATAAACAAATTTATAAATGCAAATAAATAAAATAAGTATTTTTACAATAATAGGACTACCAATCTCAATAGAGACTACGTTAGCTTATGTGGAAGAACCCAAACAATTCTTAAATCATTAATTCCTTACCCTTCAAAATGGATAGATCTACATTTACAGTAAATTGTTTTATTTATTCTTTCATCAATAAAGTGAAGATTACATATGTTTAACTTTTTCCTTTACATGATATTTATATTGGGTTTGCTATTCTTGACATGGGAACTTTTGGGTTCGCTATTCTTGACAAAGGAATTTTTGGGTTCGCTATTCTTGACATGGTAAAATTGGGTTTGCTATTCTTGACATGATCCAAAATTTGTAAGGTATATACACAACGATTACAAAGCATAATAAAATTAAATGAACCTGTTTTATACAACTGAAATCTTCGGCTACCACTGTCCGCAAAAGTTTGTAGGACTTCATCAAAATTAAATTTCGAGTGTATTTATGTAAAAAGGATAAAAGAAGTAAATTATTTTTTCGGTGGTGTGTCATGGAACGTCTGTCTGTACAGTGTCAGAACTCGAGTGAGCGTAGAAAATGACGCTTCACAAATGGCAGTGCTGGCACCAAATGTCACACATGCTGCATAGAGCTGGTACATATTGGAGAATCCACTGCGAAATGGGTACAGTGAGGTGCAAATATCCCTACCACCTTTGTGCTATGGTGGTGGATCAAATTCCTTCAGGATAAAACTTTTTGCAACTTCACATTCACTGGTGAATAATGAAAATCTGGCATCCAGTTTTATAAGTTCAGCTAGTGGCTGAACTAGTGTTGAATCAAAAAAGTCCTCACTTTCCGGCCATATCCAACTCTTCCAAACCGTTGTCTAATATGACAGAATGCTCGTTCTCGTCACCATCAGAGCATTCTAAAGTTGAAAGCACCACAGAATCTCTAATCTTTGCAGGTAATTTGTGTCGCCCTTGTGAAACAGTTTCTTGGTTGAGATCGTGCTTTTCGAGACTTGATGCAATTGCCTCATCGGTTTCATCGCTGTTGTCGCGGATTTTTTTTAATGTACCCACAATGGTCTTGATTAAGTGGATACCAGTCATGATGTACTCACGCGCTGGTAAAAGTTTGGGTCCTGGCTGAAGAATGGCAAGCACTTTTTGCACGCAATATGCGATGAACATAAACTTCCTGCTTCGAATATGTTTCAGCAAACTGGCAGCTTCAATACAAATTTTAGCATCGCATCGCATGTCCTCACATGATTCTTGGAGGCCAACAAATTTTTCATGGTTTTCAAAAATAGCAGATATTGTTGCGAGGTGGCCTGACCAACTCTGTTATAACAGACGTTTTAACTTTGCTCCATCATATAGCTGATCAAGTTTGGGACGGCGAACGAATTTGAACAAAGCATTGTATGTGCCGAAGAACTTCTCCACTTCTCTGTTTTCACCAATAGCATGCACAACAACCAGATGCAAATGGTGGTTGAAACAATGCACATAAGGAATTTCTCTTTCTAGTCTTTCTTGCATTTTTCTGAACGCCGCCGTTTTTGTCTAACATCATTGATGCACCATCATAACATTGAGACAGCATGTTATGAGCATCTAATCCACATTCTTCAAAACTCTTCAGAATTGCTGTTGATATTGCGTCTACGTCTAAGTTTTCAGTTTTGTAGTCATAGCAACTAAGGTCACGTACAACTACCGAAATGTTCTCGGTGTTTGTTGGGGTCACGCGTGCCATCAGCCTTCAAAGTAAAATAGGGCATAGCAGCAGCTTTAATATCAGAAACAGCCATCCGAAGCACATCTTTTAAAATATTGATTATCTCATTTTGAACCAAGACCGAAATATAACTCGCATTCTTAGGAATAGTTTGAAAAATGGTTCGAAGTTTCTCATCTTTGGCTAATGTAAATTCAACAGTCAAAGAACTAGCGAAAGATCGGCGCTACGCGCCGATTTTGCTAGATCTGCGGTGCTTGGACCTTCGACCCAAACCGAATTGTGGGCCTACGGCGTATTTTATTTTGAACATCAATAGCCCTTTATCTGGATATCGTTCCCAGTCCTCTCACCTTGGGCCTCAGTTGTTGTTGTTGTTTAGCCGATCAGCCCACCCTGATCGAGCAAACCGGTGGCACGCAGGTAACCGATCGCCCTCTTCGGAGTGGACCAGAGGTTCAGCGCACTAGTGATGTTGTGTTGTGTTCGTTGTTGTGCTAGGGCGGTACAGTCTGTCATAATGTGTTCAATTGTTTGTGGTGTGTCCTGGCACAGGTGGCAGGTGTCGTCTATGGAGTTGTCTAGTCTGTGTTTATATGTTAGTAAGTTGGGGTGATGTCCACATCGGAATCGTGCTAAGTTAACTCGATCCGATCTGCTGAGGCTGATCTCTGACCTGTTAATGGGTGGCGGCTTCGCACCTAGGACCGCATTCGGACCGAGTCGTGTCAGTGCTTTGTGGGTTAGGTGTGTGTGTATGTGTTTTCTGTACTGTGTGATTTCTGTGGGGCGTGGTATGGAATGGAGTATTTGGTTATGTCTGGTGTTACCTTAATGGTGCGAGGTGTCGGTGCGTGATTGTACATGTAGTGGCAAGGGTGTTGTGGGTTAGTTGTCGCTGCTGCCATGAATTGTGTTCCCCTCATGTCTAAATGTTCCCTAACTTTCAGTATTTTGTTTCTGTGTGCAGGTGTTCTATTGGTGTTGTTTGAGTGCATCCTGTAATGATACGAAGTGCGTTGTTTTGTATTGTCTGTAAGGTGTTTATGTGTGTGTTTGAGATAATGGGTGCCCAGCATGGGCTAGCATAGTCCATAACTGAGCGAATATATTGTTTGTATATGAGTGATGTTGTTTCCTGCTGGTGTCCAAAGTTTGTGCCTGTTAGTACCCTAAGCGTGTTAAGTCTTGACGTACATTTGTTTTTAATATCCTGAATGTGGTTTGCAAAGATAATGATGTGTTGTATGTGACCCCAAGTATTTTGGTCCTGTGAGTGTGTGGAATGTTGATGTTGTTTAGTGTAAGCTGTGGAATTACCTGGTGTTGTGTTGCTTGTAAGCAAGGTGATGGTTGATTTTGTGGGCGCTACTTTGAGTCTATTGTGTGTGAGCCAGTCTTGTATACTGTTTATGTATGTTTGTAGGTTATTTGTAGCGGTGTCGATGTTGTTGTGGGTGGATGTTAGAGTGATGTCATCTGCATATGATGATAAGGTAAGCTTGTTATCTATGGGTGTTGGAATGTCATGCATGTATAAGTTGAAGAGTGTTGGTGAGAGAACAGAGCCTTGAGGGGCCCCGTTCGGAAAAAGCTTGTTTTTGGATGACTTGCCATTAAATGTGACATGTGAGTATCTTCCTGAAAGATAGTTGCTCAGCCACCTTTTGGTGTTATTGTGCAGGTTTGTGTTGAGTATTTTGTTTATGAGAGGGAAACGTGGGATAGCATCAAATGCTTTACTAATGTCTATTGTTGCTAATAGTGTACGTTGAGCTAGTCGTCTGGAGTTGATGCCATCCATGATGTGCTGCGTGAGGTTAGTGAGTAATGTCGTGGTTGAGTGGTGAGGTCTGAATCCATGTTGAGTAGGCGATAGTGGAATGTGTGGGTTGGTGATTTGTAAGATTAGTCTTTCTGTTACTTTGGAAGGTGTGCATAGTAAAATAATGGGTCTATAGGAAGCTGGTTCTGTTGGATTTTTGTTTGGTTTGAGTAGTGTAATAATTTTACCTTGTTTCCATATGTCAGGAATAATACAGTGTTGGTATGAATATGTGCTGATATTTGTGAGAGCTAGTATTCCCTGTGGGCCCAAGTGTTTAAGGTGTATGTTAGATATGTTGTCTGGTCCAGTAGCCTTCGAATTCTTAATGTTTTTGATGATGTTGGTGGTCTGGTCTGTATTGAAGGGTGTAATGGTTGTGTCGTGTCTGTAGGTTTTCTTGTGTCTGGCTGTTTGTCTGTCTGCATGTTTCTGGTTGTTGTCTCTGTTTAAGTGACTTATCTTTGCGTAGTAATTAACTAGAATGTTAGCTTGTTGTGTGTATGTTGGGATATTATTTTGGCTGCGACAGATAGCCGCGTGTGAGGTGTGAATGCCGCTGTTAGAGTGGGTAATGCCGTTTATAGTCTTGTATAGCCTGGATGTATCTGTGGAGTGGTTTAATGTTGTTATGAATTCCCTGAATGTTTCTGTGTTTTTCTTTGAGTTTGTTGTTTATTTCTGTGTTGAGCTGTTGTATCTGCTGTTTTATGGCTTTTGTGTGTGGGGTTTGTGTGTTATATTTGAGGTTGTTACGTTGCCTTATGAGGTGGGCTATTTCTCTAGTGTAATTTGGGTTGTATTTCCTAATGTTGCCCTTCGGTATGTATTTGTTTGCATTATTGATGATCTGATTAAATGTCTTGAGTGTTGTATTGATGTTTATGATGGGTGTGCTGTTTAATGTGGTGAATTGTTCCTCAGTCTGTATTTTGAACTATTCCCAATCAGCTTTCTTGTAATTTCTGTAAGTGTGCCTAAGGCTGTTGGGGCAGAGTGTAGAATGTGTTGTAATGATGATGGGCAGGTGGTCTGATGACAGTTGTTTTTCTGTTCTCCATTGTGTATGTGTTGCTAGTGAGGGGGAACAGAACGTTATGTCTGGGGAGGAGTTTGAGTATCCTGCTTGATGTGGTATGTGTGTATGTTCTTCTGTATTGTTAAGAATGAAGAGGCTGTTTAGTTGTGTGGCTATGTTGGCGCCTCTGGTGTTGCTTTGGTTGTGCAGGTACCAACTAGTGTCTTTGGCGTTGAAGTCTCCTCCTAAGATGACATTAGTGAGAGAGGCCAGATTGTGTAACTGTGGATTGTAATTGGCTGGCGCCTGAGGTGAACTATCTGGTGGGATGTAAATGTTGATTAGTGTGGTGTTGTGTAATTGGGGTGCCTGTGGCCCTCCAATTACTGGCGAAACAATTATTCGGCCAATAAAACTACAGAAAAGAACGCAGCCATGAAAATCTAAAACTTCACAAATCTTGATACGATGAACTCGGATGTGAAGCTCAAGATTTTCATGACTGCGTTCTTTTCTATAGTTTTATTGACCAAATAATTGAACCGACAGTAATTGGGGGGGTCGCAGGACCCTAATTACTGGGGGTTCAATTATTTGGTCAATAAAACTATAGTCATGAAAATCTTAAGCTTCACAAATATTGACACAATGTGAAGCTCAAGATTTTCATTGCTGCGTTCTTTTCTATAGTTTTATCGCGTCGCGGTGCTGGGGCGCTCGGGCCCAGTAATTGGTGGTGGTGGTGGTGGTGGTGGGGGTCACACATATATTTTCGTTCATTACTCATCACCCCCATCCACCATACGAATTTTGGTCGAAATCGGTTCAGAAACGTAAAAGTTTTTTCTGCGGACAGACAGGCAGACACATTTTTGCTAAATTATAATAGTAATGATGCCCGATTAGGTTAATTAAATGGCCGGTTAGGTCAACTGAATGCCCGATTAGATTAATTGAATGCCCGGGTACGTTAATTGAATGCCCGGTTAGGTAAATTGTACACCCTTGACGATTGGTTAGGTTAAGTCATGATATTTTCGTTAAAGCCAACGAAAATATCACGACTTAACCTAACCAATCGTCAAGGGCGTACGGATGACCTAACCTGGCATTCAATGAACCTAACCGGGTATTCAATAATTTTACCATAGGTTTCGTAATGATCTTGATGACGTCATTTAATATTTTAAAATTAATTATTTAATTGCTATTTTCTTACTTACAGCGACAGGCATAATGATAGGATACCTAATAGAAATTTTGTAATATTTTAAAGTGGGGAAAATAAATAATTTTCTAAAAATGATCTTGAACTATAAAAGCGCATCTAATCAGATAACTTAATTAACGTATTTCTATGCCAACCAAAAAATAGAATGATAAATCGATATCCTATCAAATTGTTTGTGTATAAAATTATTTTACAAAAGCCACAGTAATAAAACGCACAAAAGTCACGGTAAATAATTTCGAGTGTGGCTCGTTTAACTTTAAACTCGTGTTTATTTAAATTGCCCGTTTTAATTATGTAATTTTTTGTATTGAATCGACAAAGAAATCTTTTGTGAATCGAAAAATGTTAAAATTATAACAAATATCAAATATTTTGTATAAAAATCATTGAATTTTAAAAATGCATGTTTGTTTTTAGTGTTTTGCAAAAAGTTCTTTATGAATTTTAAAATATATACTTTTTTTTAAATTGAATCGATAAATAAATCTTTTATATAAAATATTTAATTAACATTTAGACTGTCAAGTACGTGAAAGAAGAGTAAACTTTTTGGAGATACAAATAACATGAACGTTATTTTCATTTTATGACATAAATAATTGTGAATTGTGCAGATAAAATATATTTTAGCTCAAGTAATAATCATAACAGTAGAACTAATTTTCAGTAGTCCGAAAAATGCGTTCTGAAGTAAGGCATATCTTTTTTTGTATGAATAATAAGAAACCTTGAAAAGAAATTTACAATAATAACGTACAATCCTAAGACCCAACCCGAGGGTAAGGCAAGCCAGCCTTGTTCTCGGCCGGTCCCAAGTCCGGATAAATGGGGAGGGTTGGCGTCAGGAAAGGCATCCGACCATAAAAACCCAGCCAAAACCACAATGGTGTCTTCAACACGAAAATGCGATGACGGCTAGGGCGTACCCCGTAGGCGACGTACAGAGACCTCGCCCGACCTCTGTGGTGAGGCGAGGGCTACCGCACCAAGAGCAGGTGCGGCTAACGAAGCGAGCTCGGGTGGACCTGAGAATTGCGACGCTGAATGTTGGAAGCATGACTGGCAGAGGAAGAGAGATTGTGGAGTTGATGAAGAAGAGGAGAGTTGGGGTGTTGTGTGTACAAGAAACACGCTGGAAGGGGAACAAAGCAAGAGAACTCAGTGAGGGATATAAATTGTTCTACAGTGGGGCGTCGGTTGAGGGAAGGAATGGTGTGGGTATTGTATTGGCGAAGGAATTGAAGGATAGCATAGTGGAAGTAAAGCGAAGAGGAGATAGACTGGTGACTTTGAGAATGAATTATGGGGAACATGTGCTCAATATAATCAGTGCATACGCACCCCAAAGTGGATGTCCGGACAACGTTAAGGAAGCATTCTGGAGGTTATTGGAGGAAGAAATGGAGAGTATTGCCGAGGACGAACGAGTGGTGTTGGGCGGGGATATGAATGGACACGTTGGTGATCATAACGATGGAGTGGTCAGAGTGCACGGTGGTCATGGCTATGGAGAGGCAAACGTGGACGGTGAGAGAGTGTTGGATATGGCTGTATCGTTTGATCTAGCGATTGTAAATACGTTTTTCAGAAAGAGGGAGGAGCATGTTATTACGTACAAGAGTGGAGGCAGAACATCGCAAATTGATTTCATACTGTATAGGAGGGCGCAATTGGCCGAGGTGAGGGACTGCAAAGTTATTCCAGGAGACCATGTGACGCCACAACACCAGTTGGTAGTCATGGATGTGATGTTGAAAAGAGGGAGAAAGACCCGAGGAACAACAGTGAGGAGAATTAGGTGGTACAAACTGAGAGAGGAGGGGAAGAAACGGGAATTTAGAGAGAGTGTTGAGTGAAATCCATGTTGATGAACAGAATGTACAGGATTGGTGGGTACATAATGCGAATGTCATGAGAACGGCAGGTAGAGACATATTGGGGAAACATCAGGTAAAGTGTGGGAAGATAAGGAAGGATGGTGGTGGAGTGATGAGATCCAAAGAGCACTACGAAGTAAGGGAGAAACTAAGAAGTTATGGGAAGGATCGAGGAGTGAAGAGTGTAAGGTGGTATATAAAGAAGCAAAGAAACAGGCAAAGAGAGCAGTGGCGAGAGCAAAGGCGGAGGCATATCGGCAGATGTATGAGGATTTAGAGGATCGTGAAGGACAAAAGAAGATATACAGATTGGCTAAGAGCAGAAATAGAGCGACAAAAGACTTTACACAGGTAAAACAAATTAAGGGAAGGGAGGAGGCGGTGCTGCAAAGAGATGAAGAGATAAAGGATAGATGGAAGGACTATTTTGAGGAATTATTAAATAAAGAAAACCAAGATCTTTCTATGAGGATGGATTACCAAATGTAGCTATGACAGAACAAGTGGGGAGGATGGAAGTGAGTCGTTCTCTGAATAGGATGAAAAATAACAAAGAGACTGGCCCAGACGAGATACCAGCCGAGGTATGGAAGGCACTGGGAGATGAGGGGGTGGATCTGGTGTGGGATCTAATGCAGAAGTTGTTTGACCAGGAGGTGATTCCGGATGAGTGGCGGACCAGCATCATAGTACATATATTCAAAGAGAAGGGAGATGTACAAGACTGCACGAATTATAGAGGGATCAAGCTAATATCACATACAATGAAGATATGGGAGCGAATAGTGGAGAGTAGGTTGAGAGACGAAGCGGAAGTGTCAGTGGAACAGTTTGGATTTATGCCGGGAAGGAGAACGACAGATGCAGTTTTTGCATTGAAACAGTTGGCAGAGAGGTACAGAGAGGGGCAGAAGGCGTTGCACATGGTTTTTATTGCCTTGGAGAAGGCATATGATAGGATACCACGGCAGGAAGTTTGGAGATGCTTAAGGGAAAAGATGGTACCGGAGAAGTATGTTAAACTGATTAAGGGGATGTATAGGGGAGTAACAACTAAGGTGAGGAGTAGCGTGGGTGTGTCAGAGAGCTTTGGGGCGGAAGTTGGTCTACACCAAGGATCAGCTTTGAGCCCCTTCCTTTTCAATGTGGTATTCGATGTGTTGACGGACAGGATTAGAGGGGAGGCGCCGTGGTGCATGATGTATGCAGACGATGTTGTGTTGAGTGGGGAGACGAAAGAGGAGGTGGAGAAGCAGTTGGAAAATTGGAGAGAGGCGTTGGAAAGTAGGGTGATGAGAATTAGCCGAAAGAAGACCGAATATATGAGATGTGATGTGCAGCAGGACCGAGGAGGGGAAGTGACATTGAGTGGAGAGCGTGTTAAGACGGTGGAGTATTTTAAATAATTGGGGTCAACAGTGGATGCAGAGGGGGGAGCAGAGAGAGAGATAAACTGTAGAATACAGTCGGGGTGGAAGAACTGGAGAGATGTATCAGGGGTGCTCTGTGATAAGAGGGTCCCAGTGAAACTGAAGGGAAAGGTATTCAAAACAGTGGTGAGGCCGGCAATGTTGTATGGAATGGAGACTGTGCCAATGAAGAAGAGCAATGAAAGAAAAATCGATGTGGCTGAAATGAAGATGTTGAGATGGATGTGTGGAGTGACGAGGAGGGATAGGGTCAGAAATGAGCATATAAGAGGAACAGTGAAGGTGGAGGAAGCATCTAAGAAGGTGCAGGAGGCCAGGCTGAGGTGGTATGGACACGTCAGGAGAAGAGAGGAGGAGTATGTGGGGCGCAGAGTGCTGGAGATGGAGTTGCCGGGACGGAGAAGAAGAGGAAGACCGAAGACGAGATGGAGGGACTGTGTGGTGGCGGACATCAGAGAGAAGGACTTGGAGGAGGACGTGGTATACGACAGAGGAGAGTGGAGAAGACGAACCAAAAACAGCGACCCCATGTAAAGATGGGATAATAAGCTGCGGAAGAAGAAGATAAGTAAATCTTTTGTGAATCGAATGATATTAAATGTTTAGTAAATATTGACTTATTTTGTGCCAAAATTATGATTAAAAATGAAAAATTAAAAAAAATGCGTGTACAGGCATGGGAAGAACTGTACCCCTAAAAGGGGGGAAGGAATTATGTTAGGGAATTTTGTTTTAGCATGGGCACTGCACAATAAAAAGACGCATCGAATGGTGAAAACCGCATTGTTCTACACCAATTGTAGCGACCTGTGGGTGTGCGCAAAAAAACTGTTATGTATATATATACAGTATATATCTATCTATGTATATATATATATATATATATAAGGCTTCATTTCTGAAATAGTATATTAGATGAGTTCTGAAGGTTCGTCAACACTGATATAATCTAACGTATCAACACCACCTCTATTATCACCTCGTAGTGGCAGTTCATTGATGCCTAAAAATTGGATCACTTCCACAGCTGATTTTACATAATATATGTTCTTTTCAAGTTGTTTCTCATATACTAAGGTAAAAACACTTTGTTCGCCTTCTTCTCTTCTCACTCTCCTTCCAAATCACCATTACTTGCACATGCCCAACAGAGCTAGAATGTTTGTTCAGTCCTTTGTTTTTTTCAATGCATGTTGCCAATTTGAATATCCGGTATCAATGAACTGCTTGTTTGCATTTGATGTAGAAAAATACCTGCAACAAAAACAAAATGCTGCTTTCTTCTGCGTCGAAAACTCCAACCATTCCCTTCCAATGTACCAAGAAGCTTGGAAATCTCGCTGTTTGTTGCCACACTTCCTAAGAGGTAGGAAATGGGCCTATTCTGAATTTAAACGAGAGTACGTGACAGAACCGTGAACCCAGAACAACAGGTTTAGTTTTTTGTTCATACTCGTATTCACGTTCAGACAATCAGGCATAGGTTTGTTTGTCACGTGATACCCACCTCTAGTCTTGCCCAATCATGTTCTTAAAGACAAATTAGTTTTCAAATAATACCAGATCTATAAAAGTAAGAGATATAATATTAGAAAATAGGCTAATAAAGTTAGTTAAATAATATAGAATAATTAGGAAATTATGAAAATTCTAAAAATCATGTATTAATTACTGTTTTTAAGGTTTAGGTTCGTAGATAATTCACTGTTCAACATTTTTTTTTCTCAGGTGATAGTAGTTATTTTCTCTGCATTTTTCATCTCTGATTACGGAAATGATAACGAAATTTTGCTATCACGTCAGGTTTTCGAGAAATTTGGGGCTCAATTTTCTTGACCAAATTTGTACATACGAGGACTGATCAAAAAGTTCCGGGACAGAGGTGTTTATTGCAAAACTAAATGTCACATACCTAATCAAATTTGTCTCCTTCAAAGTAGTCTCCTTCTGATTGTAAACAGTGATTTCAGCGGTCCAGCCATTTAATCAAGCACCTGTTATACAGTACTCTTCTTTCGGAATGTTCTTCAATTCTCGCGTGCATTTTGTTCGATTTTTGGTACTTCCTGAAATCTCTTTCCTAGAGGGTGTTTTCAGTTTGGGAAACAGTGGAATGTTGTGCTTCGTTAAGAATTCCCTTATGGAGAGTGCTGTGTGAGAGGGCGCATTGTCGTGATAAAAGATCCACGAACCCGAAGCCCATTTTGAAGGTCATTTTGCACTCTCCATAAGGGAATTCTGTCGCAAGCTGCTTCATGGTGCGGGTCTGTTCATGTGCAGTGAAGTTTGATTTTATAATTTTTTTTCATTTACCTAATCATTTAATTGTGCATGTGTTACGCAAAATAGCACCTTGAAGGATACAAGGATAATTTGAAATGTCACGTAAATGTATAAACAATCCTAACAGTTTCCGTTGTGTGTGCGGTGATTACGTGATACAAGATCACAAAAGAAACATTATTCCCTTAATTAAAAAAGCTTATGAACTCTACTTCGGCTGCAAAATCGGGATCAAGCTAAAGTTTGGGCCCCCATATATGCTATGCGCGTTGTGCTGTGACACTCAGGGGTTGGTTAAAAGGTACGAGTACTTCTATGCCATTTGAAGTCCCCATGATTTGGAAAGGCCAAAAAGATCACTTCAAAGATTTTATTTTTGTTTAACTAAGGTCAGTGGTGTTTCCTCGAAAAATAAGACGCAAATTGAGTACCCGAATCTGCCTTCCGCAATACGACCAGTAGTACATTGTGAAACTCTACCAGTTCCTAAGCCCCATAGATCGTGAAACTTAGATGATGATGATGAACCTGCTGAAAATGAGCCTATGAGTTAGATAAGGATGAAGAGTATTGACAAACTCAAGAAAAAGCCTCGCTTGATAACTCAACCTGAGCTTAATGATCTGGTTCGAGATTTGAAATTATAAAAAAAAAATCAAGCAGAACTTTTAGGGTCCAGATTATAACGATGGAATTTGTTTGCAAACGATACCAGCATATCCGTTTTTCGCAAACGCCAAAAATATATCAAATTCTTTTCTATGACTGGTGATCTTTTTTTTTCGTAATACCATTGATAGTTTGATGATGGCCCTAGGAGACGAGCATAAACCTTTAGAATGGCGACTTTCATCGATTCGTTAAAACTTAGTTTGAAGGCTGTTCTGTTGCATACTGGAAATATCTATCCTTCAGTTCCAATTGGATATGCTGTCCATATTAGAGTCGTATGAATATACGGAATTTCTCCTAAATAAAATAAATTACAAACGATACAACTGGCATAACTGGCATATCTGTAGTGATCTCAAAGTCATTGGGCTGCTTTTTGGTTTACAGCGTGGATATACAAAATATTTTGTTTTCTTTGTGAATGGGATAGCAGAGCAAAGAATTCTCATTATACTGTTAAGAACTGGTCACCTCGTCAAACTTTCACTCCTGGACAAAAAAATGTTGAGTGCCTGAAATGAGAATTACCCAAATGAAACTCAATTGAACTTAGGCTTTAATCTACTAAAACTTCTACTGACATCTACTGAATAACTGCAAAATAACAACATAAAAATTACTTAGTACCATTATACTAAACAGTCAACTATATGAATTGCTTTAAGATTAAGTTTAACGATAGTTAACTTAGAAAGTTAACTTAGTAATTTAAGGCAAAGATAAGTTACTAATTTATATACACCTCTTTAAATTACAATACGTACCGAGAAGACAACTATTATTAAAGGTTGCTTTTATCCAAGACCATTATCCATGATTGACTCTGATATATTATTTATGTTTTCTTTATTATCTTTTATCAATCTTTACATTATATAGTATTTTATGGAATACCTATACCTGGAGAAAATATATACTATAGTAACATATAAGGTACACAAACTAATAATGCTATATACAAAAATTATAACAGTGCCATAAACTGGTGAATCCTGAAAAAGTTTACTTGCCGCCTTTATAAATCAAGCTAAGATTGATGAAGAATTTTGTTAAGGCAATGGACAGAACAGGAGATGGATTCCAGTACTTGAAACGAAAATTTCCTCTGATTAAAAATGCCAAAGTAAAAGAGATAATTTTTGTTGGTCCACAAATAAATGAGTTAATGAAAGATGGTGGAAAAATCTAAAAATAATTCGAACTAAAATCAATGGTCACATTACCATCCTGAGTGTGGGTGCGTTGTTACACACCAACCCACAAACGGGACAAAAGATGAATCGACGAAAAGGTGGACTTCAGCCACAATTATTCCGAACCCCGAACCCTTCAAGTTCTCGCACTGACCGCAGAAGTAAAGTACATGTCTAACGACATTTCCAAGAGCACTGAAAATGGAAACAGTTATTATTGAATATACACACACACACACACACACACACACATATATATATATATATATATATATATATATATATATATATATATATATATATATATATATATATATATATATATAGTTACGATAGAAATGTTCTTCGTGAACCTTATCCTCAATAGGAATATAAAGACAAGAGATACGACTCTCAACATTTATCGGCCAAACGTCTCGGTCCACTAAGGGGTCATCTTCAGTGACTACATGAAAGCATCTAAAGACAATCAAATGTATAACTAAAGTAAATACAAATGTCCGAAAATTCACTATACAAAATAAAACTTAATACAATAAGCAAACAGTGAAAAGAATAGATTAAAAAAAAATTATCTGGAATAGTAAGAGAATAAAACAATAAAAGTAAAACCCATTAAAATAAAACAATTTTTTTTTTTTTTTTAATTAAAAAAAGGGACAAACCTGAATGGTGACAGTTGCAAATAACAACTGGAGAGAAAAGAGGAAAGGAGAAAGAACCTAAGTTACTGCGTTGTACTGAAAAGGTGTTAGTAAGTTGATTCGGAAGCAAGTAGTTTTCTGGATTTAACTTCTTCATAAAAAGTGATTCTAAAATTTTGAGCTCAAAAGAATTAAAAGCAGACGACAGAATCGTAAAAGTGTCCTGGGGGCACAGGTGGTCATGGGTCTCTGAATGATGCCGGACAGCAGAGGATTCAGGAGTGGAAAGAGGGCGAGAAGTTCGATAAGAAAAACCCAAATGCTTCGAAATCCTAAGTTTTAACTGCAGGGCAGTCTGCCTTACATGGCGACTTTGGCAAGTCGCACATGTACTGTATATAGATAAATAACAAAGGATCTCAAAAGCACGGGGAGGTGATCTTTATAGCGAAAAAAATTGCAAAGAATTAGGATTGGAATTGATAATTATGAAGTCGCACTGAGGGAAGTGTCTGTCCAAAATAGAGTGGACATCTTTATTAAGTTGAAAAGTTAGTTGGTCTAAAAAAGGAAGCTTAAGATAAACCTTTTGTTCTGGAACCGAGGACTGAATTATTTTGGGCGAATATGTTATTTAAAAATTTTTAAACTAAAGTCTCAATAGTCGAAATGCAATGAAAATTATAGTTAAAAAATCTCTTAAGATACTGCATTTCTAAATTAAATGAAGACCAACTTGAACAGAGGTGATAAACTCTAAAAATACAACTTTTAATACTAGCCAGCTTAAAACTAAGTGGGATATTGCTAAAAAAATGAGTACCGAGTTGGGTGGTGGTTGGTTTTCTGTATACCTGAGTTGAGAAGCCTGTACTATGTTTATTTACGGTAACATCAAGAAACGAAATTCTATTGTATTGTTCTATTTCCATAGAGAATTTAATATTAGGATGCTTAGTATTAATGTAATTTAAAAATAAAGGGGCATGATCTTTATGCTTAAAATAACAAAACAATCGTCTACATAATGTTTAAATAAAATAGGTTTAAAATCAGGCGGACAACCCCTCAGCCACTTTTCCTCGTGAAAGCAAAGAAAATTATTAGTAAAAGACGGACCAAGGGGCGAACCCATTGCCATTCCCTCGTGCCGGTGGAAAAGTTATTTATTAAAAAGGAAATGGTATCTTGGACTGATAACTTTAAAAGTTTTGAAAACAATTGTTTGCTTAATCCCAAAATGTCATTGTTGGAACCAACCAAAGAATTTATAATAATATCACAAGTTTCTAATATAGGTACATTGGTAAGCAAAAATTGAACATCAAAGGAAGCGATAAAACAATCCTTAAATTTGAACTTGGTGACACAATCAACAAACTCAAAAGAATCTCGCAAAGTGAATTGACTACGTATGAGAGGGTCTATGATTGGGACCAAAAATTTTGCGAGGTTATAACTTGGAGTATTTATGGCTGCAAGAATGGGGCGAAGCGGAACTCCAAGTTCATGGGTCTTAGGTAGGCCATAAACAACCCCTGGGTTAGTACCTGAAGCAAAAAGCTTATCGTAATGGTTGATTAAAAGCTCACGACTTTTGAGAGAACGTAAAAAGTTGTTGATTCTGTCCTCCAGTTTCACAATATATTTAAATGGATCAGTCTGCAGTTTCAAAAACTTGGTAGAATCAGAAAGTAAATTATACATTTTATTTAAATAATCTTGTCTTTCTAAGACAACAACACCTTTACCCTTATCAGGCTTACAAATATTTACATTCTTATCCCTCTGCAAGTTCGTGAGAACTTTAAAATCACTAAAACTAAAAACTAGACAAACACTAACAAACACTAACACTAACACCTTTTCAGTACAACGCAGTAACTTAGGTTCTTTCTCCTTTCCTCTTTTCTCTCCAGTTGTTATTTGCAACTCTTATCATTCAGGTTTGTCCTTTTTTTTAATCTTCTTTTTTTATTTTTAAATTAAAATTTTTTTTTTTTTTTTGTTTTATTTTTAATGGGTTTTACTTTTATTGTTTTATTCTCTTACTATTCCAGATAATTTTTTTAAATCTATTTTTTAACTATTTGCTTATTGTATTAGGTTTTATTTCGTATACTGAATTTTCCGACATTTGTATTTACTTTAGTTATACTTTTGATTGTCTTTAGATGCTTTCATGTAGTCACTGAAGATGGTCCCTGAGTGGACCGAAACGTTTGGCCGATAAATGTTGAGAGTCGTATCTCTTGTTTTTATATTCCTATTGAGGATAAGGTTCCCGAAGAACACTTCTATCGTAACTATTCTTCGTGAAAGATACAATGAAGACACCGTGCGACGATTCCGTGCCCTCGAAGGGGTTTCCAAGAAGCTGGAGAAGGCAAAATTGGACGCTCGTTTCTTGACAATTTGCAAAGGTTACAGTTATGTACCCCCATTTATTCGTTTCAAACTATATAAAAAATCTTTGATGCACAGTGAACTTTATCGTTCTTGGACCAGTAAATTTCTTTCCCTCGAGTTAGACTCAAAAGGTAAACTTGTTTCAAAATTGGGTCATAAATTGCTCACGTTCTCACAATATTTGAAGTCTAATGTGTCTTGCCTTGATTTCATTATTTTAAATAGTTGTATTTCGAGGTATGTATCAAAATTTTGTCACCTCACTAACCCGTCAAAATTCTAAGCTTCAACAGTTGGGTTTAAATTTTGATCTTAATCTTAATAGAGATGAAATTATTTCTAACTTTTCCAATAAGGTTTTATCGACTGAAGAAACAAGAATTTTATCCTTGGGATTGGATTTTAAACTTCCCATTTTTAAGCTTGATTTTTGTCGTTATTTTTTATGTTTTGAGAAACTTTGCCATCAAATTAGTCTTTTTCCCTCTTTCCTTCAACACTCTAATCCAGTAGAGGATATTAAGCTTTTAGCAAGCAAGTTCTACTATAAGTTTGATGGGTTGAAGGTTTTTGTCCAGTTTTAGTTTTAGTGATTTTAAAGTTCTCACGAACTTGCAGAGGGATAAGAATGTAAATATTTGTAAGCCTGATAAGGGTAAAGGTGTTGTTGTCTTAGACAGACAAGATTATTTAAATAAAATGTATAATTTACTTTCTGATTCTACCAAGTTTTTGAAACTGCAGACTGATCCATTTAAATATATTGTGAAACTGGAGGACAGAATCAACAACTTTTTACGTTCTCTCAAAAGTCGTGAGCTTTTAATCAACCATTACGATAAGCTTTTTGCTTCAGGTACTAACCCAGGGGTTGTTTATGGCCTACCTAAGACCCATGAACTTGGAGTTCCGCTTCGCCCCATTCTTGCAGCCATAAATACTCCAAGTTATAACCTCGCAAAATTTTTGGTCCCAATCATAGACCCTCTCACACGTAGTCAATTCACTTTGCGAGATTCTTTTGAGTTTGTTGATTGTGTCACCAAGTTGAAATTTAAGGATTGTTTTATCGCTTCCTTTGATGTTCAATGTTTGTTTACCAATGTACCTGTATTAGAAACTTGTGATATTATTATAAATTCTTTGTTTGGTTCCACCAATGACATTTTGGGATTAAGAAAACAATTGTTTTCAAAACTTTTAAAGTTATCAGTCCAAGATACCATTTCCTTTTTTAATAAAGAACTTTTCCACCGGCACGAGGGAATGACAATGGGTTCGCGCCTTGGTCCGTCTTTTACTAATAGTTTTCTTTGCTTTCACGAGGAAAAGTGGCTGAGGGGTTGTCCGCCTGATTTTAAACCTATTTTATTTAAACGTTATGTTGACGATTGTTTTGTTATTTTTAAGCATAAAGATCATGCCCCTTTATTTTTAAATTACATTAATACTAAGCATCTTAATATTAAATTCTCTATGGAAGTAGAACAATACAATAGAATTTCGTTTCTTGATGTTACTGTAAATAAACATAGTACAGGCTTCTCAACTCGGGTATACAGAAAACCACCACCTAACTCGGTACTCATTTTTTTAGCAATATCCCACTTAGTTTTAAGCTGGCTAGTATTAAAAGTCGTATTTTTAGAGTTTATCACCTCTGTTCAAGTTGGTCTGCATTTAATTTAGAAATGCAGTATCTTAAGAGATTTTTTAATATAATTTTTAGTGCACTTCGACTATTGAGACTTTAATTTCAAAATTTTTAAATAACTTATATTCGCCCAAAATAATTCAGTCCTCGGTTCCAGAACAGAAGGTTTATCTTAAGCTTCCTTTTTTAGACCAACTAACTTTTCAACTTAATAAAGATGTCCGCTCTATTTTGGACAGACACTTCCCTCAATGCGACTTCATAATTATCAATTCCAATCCTAATTCTTTGCAATCTTTTTTTCGCCATAAAGATCACCTCCCCGTGCTTTTGAGATCCTTTGTTATTTATCTATATACAGTACATGTGCGACCTGCCAAAGTTGCTATGTAAGGCAGACTGCCCTGCAGTTAAAACTTAGGATTTCGAAGCATTTGGGTTTTTCTTATCGAACTTCTCGCCCTCTTTCCACTCCTGAATCCTCTGCTATCCGGCATCATTCAGAGACCCATGACCACCTGTGCCCCAGGACTCTTTTACGATTCTGTTGTCTGTTTTTAATTCTTTTGAGCTCAAAATTTTAGAATCACTTTTTATTAAGAAGTTAAATCCAGAAACTTACTTGCTTCCTAATCAACTTACTAACACCTTTTCAGTACAACGCAGTAACTTAGGTTCTTTCTCTTTTCCTCTTTTCTCTCCAGTTGTTATTTGCAACTCTTACCATTCAGGTTTGTCCTTTTTTTTTTCTTTTTTTTTAAATTAAAAAAAATTAATATTTGGTTTATTTTTAATGGGTTTTACTTTTATTGTTTTATTCTCTTACTATTCCAGATAATTTTTTTAAAGCTATTTTTTAACTATTTGCTTATTGTATTAGGTTTTATTTTGTATAGTGAATTTTCCGACATTTGTATTTACGTTGGTTATACTTTTGTTTGTCTTTAGATGTTTTCATGTAGTCACTGAAGATGGCCCCTGAGTGGACCGAAACGTTTGGCCGATAAATGTTGAGAGTCGTATCTCTTGTCTTTATATTCATATATACAGTATATATATTTTTTTTTTAAGTTCGGAAAGAACCGATTCGCCTCTATTTAAAAGGGCATATCTCGGCGGAAAAACAAAGAAAAAGTGAGAGGAAAGACAGAGGAAAAAGAAAGGGTGGAGGGGACAGTCGAAGTGGAAAAAGACCAAGGACTGCAGGGTCGAGCCCCATCATCCTGTTGTTGTTGTTGTTGACGTTATAAGAGGTGAAATTAGAGTAGTAGGAGTGATAACAGAAAGTGGGGAAATGGGAAATATTGATGAAGAGTTGATAGGTCCTCGGGCTCACCAAGGATGCGCAGGGTTTTTTTTTTAAATTTTTTTTTTTATGGGGGATTTAAGGTCTGGTGATAAGTGAATCACCTTCCTTGCGCGTTCAAGCTTTTGTAGGGTGCTTGATTTGTTAGCTTAGTTTGGGTTTTCTACCTCTTTTATTTTATTTATTTATTTATTTTTTATTTTTTTTTTTATTTATTTATTTATTTATTATTATTATTTATTTTTTTTTTTATTTTTTTTTTTTTATTTATTTATTTTTTTTTTTATTTATTTTTATTTATTTATTATTATTTTTTTGTTTTTTTTTGTTTTTATCTTCTATACGGTACAAAAAGTGCCGTTGGTGGGGGGTGTCTGCTGCGGGGTAGACTTCTCTTGAAATAGAAGTACTCTCTCCCGCGCTGAGGTCCAATATCGAGTTCTTCATAGGTCTGTGGAGAGGTGTTTTGTACCTTCCTCCAAGTTTTCTCCGCCCTGCTGTGCAGGAGGACATTGAGGGCTGGTAAGTTTGCTTGTTGGTGCAGTGCCTGGGATGATATCCTGTCGCTGAGTCGTTTTCCCAGGATGAATCTTGTTCCAGCGTTCTGTATTTTTTGTAGCAACATCAGATTTGTGTCGCTCGTTGTGTGCAGTGGAATTGCCGGGTATTCGAGGATAGACCGTACCAGCGCCGTGTACAGCATCTTCTTATTTTTTACCGAGAGTCCCCTGAAACGGTAGAGTTTACTGAGCTCTCTTCTCGCTTTGTTTGACCTTGCTGTGGTATGGTTTTTATAGCCAAAGCTGTTGATGGTCAGGCCGAGAGCTGTGCCTTGTTGCTTGTAAGGTTGGACTCGGTTGTTTATTTCTAGTGCGTGAACGTTCCTGTGGCCAATGTTAATAACTGTGAATTTCTGTTGGTTCGTCTGAATTTTCCAACGTTCCTCGAATTCATTGATTCTTTCAATTTGTCTCTTCAGCCTGTTGGCGTGTTGCTCTTTGCCGAGGTTTGATGTTACTATTTGCGTGATGTCGTCCGCGTAGATGACTTCTCGGGTGTGTGGTGGGGGCGGAGGCAATTGGGCGATATACAGGTTGTACAGAGTGGGCGAAAGTATCGCTCCCTGTGGCACTCCCGCCTGGATGTCGAAGAGCTTGCCAGTGTGGGTCTTGTGTTGGACGTAAGCTTTTCGATCTTTGAGGAAGCTGCAAAGGATTTTCCCTAAGTTTGCGTCCATGTTCTGTTCGAGGATGCGGTATTGTAATCCTTGGTGCCACACTTTGTCGAAGGCGGCCTTCACATCTCTCAGTACTATCGAGACTCTTCTGCTGAACGCTAGTTTGTTTGCCACCGCTTCGTGCAGAATGGCGAGGGCTGTGGCTGTGCCTCTCTTTTTCCTGAATCCATGCTGGGCGTCTGAAAGTGCACCATTGACCGTGAGGTGGAAATTCAGTTTTCGAAGGAGTATTTTTTCCAGGGTTTTGCCGAGTACCTCTAACAGGCTGATGGGTCTATAGTTCTCGATGAACTCTGTGGATTTCCCTCCTTTAGGGATCATGATGATTTTTGCGGTTTTTAATGCTTTTGGGAAGTATCCGATGGAGAGACTGGCGCTAAATATGTTTGCTATCTCTTCGTGTATGTTCGGGGGCGACTTTTGGATCAGGGTTTTCGTGATTCCGGAGGGGCCTGGTGCCTTTTCTTTAAAGAGGCTGATCGTGTCAGTGACCTCTTTCACCGTAATTCTGAAGTTGGCATTTAGGGTTCTGCCCTATCCGTTGGTAGGATCCTTTCGTGGTTGTCTTCCAGCCACTGTGTGACCCTTGCTTCATTGTCTTCGTCGAACAGGTCATTTTCTTCATCGCTTATCCCCCATCATCCTTGGGTGCTAGGGCCGGGAGGGCGCACGTGAAACCTCCAGGAACAAGCACGTACAAACGAGCACAAAGAGCACTCAAGAGCACGAGCTTAGAACCCCCTTGCGGGGATATATATATATATATATATATATATATATATATTTATATTTTATAGTGGGTGGAGCCTATTTGCTATTAATCATTTTTTACTTCGGAATCTAGAAAATGGGACAAAACCTAAAGATAACTTTTAGTATTTTTAGTCTGAATTGAACTACACCCACGAGCCGAACAATAACGAATAATTCCTTGGCTTATATTAAATTCATTTATTAAAGCTTAATGAAGTCATATTTAATAAATCACTGCGAAACATTTATTAAGGCAGAATCAAAGTACCACAGTTATTAATGTTTTGTTTTATCTATGTTTTTTACAATAATGCACGCATAAATTGGTCGACATATGTGTATTATTTATATTATAAAAGTTTAACGATGCACTCTTTGCATAATTCTTTAGAAATAATGGTAACAAAACTTACTTGAAACCTGATTGAACTCAAATCATGACAAGAGAAGACGAATTCAACATGATCCACCATTGGATAAAAAAAGGAAGGCGTAACAACAGGTATTCTATTTTTATACACATCTACAGACACCAGTAATCTACGCCACCACCATATAGTTTTCCCCTGAATTCCCAAATATCAGAAACAAATCTTATTACGATCAAAATTACAAAAACAAAGCGATTTAGATAATGACATAAACAAAAAACAAAAATTTAATATCACCTGAATATGATATGCACACAAATATTATTATACTACTGCAAAATTTAAGACTGCATCGATACCATAGATGATGCAATAAATTACGAATCTTACAAAACGAATCTCCACCATTCAGCATTCATTCATATCTTTCTACGACTAACACTGGACAACCAATTAGAACTCTTTTCCTGTTCCTCAAGTATAGTAGTAGGATTCTGGTAGATTTTTGCATGCAGAATACGAATATGGATGCGAAATGTTTCCATCACCCACTTTTTGAACAAACTGAATTTGAATTTTATTTCTAAAACAGGAATATGTAGGTATAATTGGCAGCATTAGAACTACACTTTTCGGGGGCTACTGGGGCCAAAGATGGTAACTGTGGCATTGAAAATGGCTAAAATAGCAGTTAGATGAATTGCACTTAATGGGAAGACCAGTGGTTTGCCAGCAAATGGGGGGGTACAACTAGAAACACTGGAACGAGAATGATTGTGCGGGATAATATTATATATATATATATATATATATATATATATATATAAAACTGTGGGTGATGGAAAAATTTCATTATTATTTTCGAAATCAGCACTAAAAAGTCAGTAAGGAACATCCAACACCACCAGAGGAACAGAATCTTTGTTGAACAGTGTAATCGATAAGTAATTTAAAGTTGGTAACTCTGTTTACTTCAAATAAACAGAGTTGCCAACTCCTAATATACAAAAAGCTAAAAAGACTAGGTAAATATAAAAAAAAGACTAGAAAAGACTAAATCCACATAAAAAATACTAAAAACTAAACCAACAAATTAACAATAAAATATCTAACAAAAAACTCAGAAAATCTTTTAGAAATAAACATATCTAAGTTTATTGTAAAACTGCAAAATACATATTACAGTCTTCTGCATGGTGTGTAACATGTTCAGAACGTGTTTGGGACATGTCACATTTATTATTCATTTCCTAACTTGCAGTGATGAATATCTCCAATTTCAATGAAAATTTTATACTTCTTGAAAGTTCTATTTGGGGCACAAATTTGAAATGGGGGACACGGCCCCTCCGTGCTCCGTGCGAATGTCAACTTTTAATAAGTGAACTTCTTTATAAATATGTCTAACCCAGCGCTGTCCAACTTGCGGCCCGCGGGCCGCATGCAGTCCGCGGAATGGACGTTTGCCAAATTTCATTTCTGAATTTTCTTTCCTATTTTGTCATTTCTAGTAGGGAGAACAACGGGTCCTAAGTCGTATTAACCAACAGTGTATGATTATAGGCAACATCTTGGCCGCGCTTTATAGAAGTTGGACAGCACTAGCTCTAACCCAAACGAACTGCATTATATCATATAATGAAATACTCTGTAATATTATCTACACAAACCCGCGAGCGTTACAAAACCAATTTCCTCATTTATACTGTAAGTAAAATAAATAAAATTTTATGCAAAAACGCAACTTATGATAACAAGATACCATTTCAGAATAAAACTTTACATTTTTACGGGCGTTCGCCCGTGGTCCCTCCTTCCTGCCTAAAAAACATTTTACATGTATTTGGGTAAACATGAGAGCTGTCTCATTTATTTTTTACGGTTAATATTTCGCAGAACACGTCCACCTAAACCTTAGAAAAACAAAAAATTTTCAGAATCCTTGTAAAAAATAATGAAAGAAAATATGTTTCATATGCTGCGCAAACGAATATTAATAAGATAAAAAATTAATATTTCATATGTTACTGTATCTAATCAAAATTGGCAGCTGAAAGTATTGGCAGCAAATAATTGTTTCTTTGTTTTTTTTTGTGACATGAACTGTGACGGTTGTGAAGTAGATTTTAAAGATTTAATAAAGCTTTGATTTTGTTTGGAAATCACGGTGTGATATTAAAAACTCGTTTATGTTCAAACTGTGGAAAAGAGTGTAATTATAAGTTAAGTTAGGTTAGATTACAATAAAGAAAATGAAATTACGTACCAGAAAATATTTATTTGATGTATTTTGAAGCGTTTTAACAGAATCTGTTATCCGTTTTTTTTTTTGTGAAATTGAGCAGCTTTCGAGATAAATAATTTTTTTTTCGAAGAAATTTATATCTCCAAACCTGCTCAACTGCACAAAAAACGGATAGCAGATTCTGTTAAAACATTACAATACATCAGAAAATTATTATCTGGTTTGTAATTTCAGGTGATGTTTTTCCGCGGAATAGTTATCAATATTATTAATACCGTTTTATTCGCATCTTCACCCTAGTAATCAAACATAATTGTCCTATTTATAAATGTACCGTACTACCAAACCCCACGATATCAGCACATTTAATTGTCATCTAAAAACGAATCTGTCCCTTCACGAATTTTCTCTGTGAACTATTTTCGCGCCAAATTTGTGCATGGAATTTACATCGAATTTCTCTGTACATTCGCAGTTCTGTTTTCTTCATATAAAAAATTTAAACTACTTAAACCTTTTGGTATGTACATACTCGCACATGTTGTGTGGACATCATAATGTAATCGATATCAGTATTGGGAACAGTATGTTATGTTTATATTCGTTTTGACTATGTTTCTTTGAGCGGAATTGGAAGACAGAATTTCATGTTGAGATACTGATGTATATGAAAAGTTCTCAATTAATCCCTAACACTGAATCGGACATCCAATGGGGAGCTTTGTACTTGGGCCATAAAATACTATTTTTCTAATTTTCACGTCTTCAGTTAAATTTTTATTTCTCAGTCGATTTGTTATAAAATTTTCAAAAACTTTCATTACCTCAATACATATTTCATCATCTTTTGCTCCTGTTTTTAACTTAATAGTTTCAAATTTTTAAGGAAGTTTAATACCGATATAAGTCGCTTTAAAGAAGTTAGCGGAAAATGCTTCTTTAAAAGTTTAAAATCTACATCAAGTTCCTCCATTATGATAAATTTTATACACTTTTTATCTTCTTTTTCGTAAATTTAAACGAGGAAAATATTCTTTGCGGTGGAACCTTTTTCCTCTAATTGCAAAATCTTGATTTTTGTTGGACGACTTCCGCAAATCAATTAAGAAGATTGCATCTAAGATGTTTATGTACTCCATCACAAAATTCACTTTACAAAACAACATTTCTAAAGTCAAGTTGAAGGGAAATTCTGAAATGCATTAGTTTTTTTTTCTTTTAAAGAGGTCCCAGTTTAAAACAGGGATCAGAGATGGCGATTACTTTCTATTTCATACTATTCCCACCTTCACTTGTAGTCCGAAATTATGCTCATATTGAAAACTGCAGCTTTAAATTAACCTAATCAAAGTTTTAAGTTGTTACAAAAAAATAAAGTAAATTTGTCAAATGCAGAGACGTACCGAAGGGGAGGGCGACAGGGGCGATCATCCCCTCCCCTTGAGCTAATAAATTATTATTTTGATTATTTTTACGTATTTAATTTACATATTCAATTAAATATTTTACATATTTAATTTCATTATTATTTATTATTTTATTATTATAATAATTATTATTTTGATTATTTCTAAATTTTGATAATTTTAAGTATTGATTAAAACTTTGTGTGTATGAATGTGTGTGTGTGTGCGTGATCATGTGTGAAGGCCGCTTGGTCTCAAACATGTAATTAATAAATGAAACGAAACATTAAGTATGTTATTTTTAAAGTTTGGTAAATTTTTCAAAAGAAAAAATGTCCAAACTGACAGTGGTTCTACAGAGCATGATGATCAAAGTAGTGTTAAGCCGAGTAAAATTGCTAGGTTACAACAGGATGAGAATGAAAGTAAAAAAATTTCGGCGCCTTCGGCGCTACCTCTTGCCTCTCCTACTACTAAAAAAAAAATGGCTTAGAATCCCGAAAACTCTTAATTCGGCCCTGAGAATAATTTTCTTTTATAAAGGTAACAGTCCAAGGAAATGCTTAATCTCGAAATTAGCACTTTTTTATTCTTATGTTAATACAAATCTGAGCATCCTAATTGCAGTTTGCATTGAATATTATGTTACTAATCAGATTTTTATCATAATTTTTTATTTTTTATTTTTTAATTGTAACAAAAAGAAAAACTGAAATATGGCTGAGTGGACAGTCAATTGACACAACTGGTAGTAAGAAGCTTCCATCCAATGGAGATGTACTACGTCGGCTTTTCTGTCTCACAAACAGTAAGAAAACATTGAAAGAAGCATCCAACATAGTTTATGCTGAAATTTTTGAGATTTGGGACAAAGCGAAAATACCCACCAGAGCCAAACAGCATGTACTAACGAAAATTCAGAAAATGTATGAGAACTTCAGATCACTTCAAAAATCAAAATCAAACCGTAATCAAAATCAAATTAAAAAAGAAACTGAATTCCAAGATAGTTTAGATAACCTTTTCGATAAAGCTCACGCAAATGCTTTACAAATGATGTCAAATGAGGAAGATAGATCATTCCTACATGCTGAAAGAGAAAAAGACAGGCGAGGTTACATGACTGATATTGATCACAAACTGGTCGCTAAGCAAATGCGAAAACGGAAAAGAGGTGAAAGAAATGCTGCACTAAAAGAAGCCGAGGCATTGCGAAAGAAACTGTCTTCAGCTGCAGTTCACTTCAGTAATAGCAGTTCAAGCAGTAGTAGTGATGAGCAACCAGAGCGAGGCACATCGTACACTCCTGAAATGACATCCAAACCTTCAAGCAGCACAATGTCAAATAAGTGTAAGCGCATCGTAACACCTGATCTGGCAATAGCATTAGATCGAACAAAAACAAGAGATCGTAATGCTGCTATGGTGATTTCAGCTGCTGCAACTTCTCTTGGACATGACATTGACAATGTTGTTTTAAGCAGAAGTACTCTACAGAGGGCGAGGAGTGCCGTACGCCAAAAAGTTGCAGATGACATTAAGCAAACCTTTACCTCTGACGTTCCGCTTACCATCCATTGGGATGGTAAAGTAATGCAAGATATAACAGGTGATGAAAAAATAGATAGGCTAGCTATTCTTGTATCCGGTGGATGAAAGTCTAAGCTTCTAGCAGTACCCAAACTTGTTTCTGGAGAAGGCGGAAAAATTGCAGAAGCAGTTCTAGAATGCTTAGACGATTGGAATTTGCGAGAATGTATTCAAGCAATGTGTTTTGATACTACCGCTAGCAATACTGGCAAAAAAAAGGTGGTGTTCTATCAGGAGGAGTACATTTTCGTCAACCTGGGGCTTTACATCGCGCTAGGTGGATGTCGCGAGTGATTTATGCCATCAAAATTGTATTGTTTCGTTCGCAGTTCAACCTGACAAAACAGGAACTGAGTGCAATGGAACGCTTTTCTCGCTATGCTGTCCGCTTTTATGTGCCAAAATGGTTTGCGGCTCCTATCGCATCTTTTGCACCAAGAACCGATTTGGAGTATCTAAAAGAGCTTCAGCAATATGATGATAAGGAACTTTCAGCAATAGCTAGCAAAGCACTATGCCGTCACCTCTGTTATCTAAATGAAGAACTTGTGTCGCTTGCCTTTTTTGATGATGGTATAACTTTGCAAGTGAAACGGCAGATGGTTCAGGCATTGGAAAGACCTGGCTCAGAAATACCAGAAAAACGAATTGCTTTTGACCACACTCATGATGACCCACTAAAGAAAAGTCTGGCGGACTTTGTCACAAGCTCAAATCGCTCCTTCTTTGAGAACTTGTCCCTTCAGTCGACGTTTCTCGAAGTAGATCCTGCAGAATGGGATAACAGGGACGACTATAAATTAGCTAAGGAATATGTTAAAATAATGAATGTTGTAAACGATAATGCAGAGAGAGCGGTCTCATTAATTCAGAGTTTCAGCAGTCATCTCACAAAAAACGAAGAACAACTGCAGTACCTTCTTCAAGTCGTGGAAAAACACCGAGAGCAGTTTCCAGAGGCAAAGAAATCAATGATAAAGACAGGAAGCACAACAACCTCATGAGTTAACATTAAAAAAGTGGATTAGGCCTATTGGGGATACCACTTAAAAAAAACGCGCCTGTTGTAGTTACCTCCTGGGTGGTGCGGAAAAACTACACATTTCAGAGTCTGTCGGCACCACTAAGTATTCGGGAATCCGGCTGAAACTTCACTCAAAACTTCCTATCGACACGGATAACAAATTCCAGGAGTGAGACTTAAGAAAAGAAAAAATATTTTTCACCCCTATGAGCCTGGGCCGGTCTAATATATATATACATATAACTGGGCTGGTGGATCGTATAGGGAGAACTTTGGGAAAAGTAGATCCCATCTCAGTAAATTCTGGCCAACCCTGCTCTAGAGTATTGCATTAAAATGTTTATACAATTTATCATTCATTACTGATTGTGGTAGTTCCAAAAAATCTGACATGTTACATTACTGCATAGTGCATAATTATGTATCCAAGTCTTTGAACAATTTCTTTCCTCTGATACTCGTTAGAAACCAATTCTCTCGATACATATGCTTTCCAGGTATCGCATAGCTGCTGGCTGGCAAAAACATCAGTGACAAGATTCTGGAACAGTGGCAGCAGCCAACCATAGGAGCTCTACATTGGGATGGCAAACTCATGCAAAGCTTGGTCACAAAATATGACGTTGTTGAGCGATTGCCAGTTCTGGTCTCAGGTACGTAAGCAACTCGTTGTTAACTAGAACTTTGTATTGTTGCAATTTGCTGGAAAAACAAACTGTTTAGCAGTTACAGTTGAAACAATAAATCGGCCTTGAAAATCTATTCAAGTTCAATGATATTTGTGAACCACTCTATTTAATATACTTCCTTCACAAGCCAACAAGAAGGTGATCTTATGTACCTAAATACCCAGTTACCCACCTACTGTATATTGTGTGACTATTTTGTGTCCTTACGTGCACATAGAATTTACCCAGTTGACTTACTCCTAGAAGACGTTGGTGCGAAGCTGCTCGGTGTTCCAGCCCTACCCACTAAAAGCAACCAGTCTATGGGGACCTGATCTGTGGTGCAACCTGTGAATTGCTGAGTGAATGGGGATGTAGCGACTGCATTCGTGCCATGGTATTCGACACCAATGCAGCCAATACAGGTGATTGATGATTTCCTGATTCTTTTGTACATCTCTTTTGGGATTTTCTACTGCTAACTCTGTAGCTGTTCAGACAAGGTTAGATCGAGAGTTGCTGTGGTTGGCTTGTCGTCATCATGTTGGGGAAGTCATCCTGTCACATTTGGGATGGTTTGCAAATCGAAACTTCAAACAGCCCCGACATTCAGCTCTTCAAAAGGTTTAGGGGTAACTATGGATCACTCACATCCAAAGATTTATCAGATGTTGTCTTTCTGGATTTTGAGGAGGATACCTCAGAAATAGCCGATGCCATATTGTCGATGCTATTAAGTGACAATTTGTGCTACAGGGGAGACTACAAAGAGTTTCTCATCCTTGCCTCTCTCGCTCTGTCAAGGAACACTAGTGGCTTCGTATTTCAAAATCCTGGTGCTCTCCACAAAGCCAGGTGGATGGCGAAGCTCCTTTATACCATTAAAATGGTTTTGCTCTCCAAGATCGAAAGAGAGCTCCCCAAAGGGACATTCTTTGCATCAGGACAAGTTGACAAATTGGTGAGGTTTGTGAAGTTTGTACTGCTCGTATACATCCTTTGGTGGATGGAATGCCCCTCACCAAGCAACGCACCAGTCAATGACCTCAATCTCCTGCAGAAAATCATGAGGTATCCTGACAAAGAGGTACAACGGTCAAGTACCAAGGCCACACAAAACCATCTGTTGTATCTCACAGAGGAATTGGTGCCTCTGGCACGTTTCTCCCACAGAGTCTCAGACTCAGTCAAGACTGAGATAGTGGGCAGAATGATAGCTACTCGAGCTCCAACTGAGGACATCAACAGGACCAACAGACACTTCATGAAACGGATTGGAATGGGCTACGGAAAGCCCAAATTCTCTCCTGTAACTTCGGCGCCATTACAGCTGGCTGAGTACGCAGGGTCCGACTTGTGGTTTTTTTTCAATCTGCTTGGACTGGACGCATCATTTTTGGACCTCTCTCTCCACCAATGGTCTGAGCATCCATCATACCAAGCTGCTCTAAAAGTGTTTGAAAACCTCGGAGTAGTGAATGATAGCGTGGAGAGAGGGGTCAAACTTGGGAGCGACTTTCTGTCTGCACAAAGATTGAGGACAGGTATCAGAATGTACTACAGGTCGCAGAAAATGACAGGAAGAGAGTTCCAGACCAGAGAAAACGGCACAATACTCAAGAAATGTGGTTCTTTTGAGTTTGTGATTTTTTTGTATAGTGTACTACATAGTGTATATGCATAATAAACATTCTACAATTCAGTAGAACTGTGTTTTTGTTGATTTCTTGGGAAGTGAATGTTCGCAAGTTGACATGCAATGATGGTACAATGGGCTTTTTTGCTATAACTCGAAAAGTAAGCCCCCTAGACCATATGTTTGTTCAAAAGTCGTATATAAACGTAGGTGCACCTAGGTGCAATGGTTCTCGAGTAGACCCCAAAAAGCACATAATTGTCCCAGCCACAGGTAAATAAAGTCCAATTTTGTTGAAACTTCACAGTTTTGTTATTTGGTGGGGGATTCCCACTAGATAAAAGAGGTAGGCTTGATTGGACATGGTAAGGGCTACAGCCTCACCCTAATATATACACAGGGTGTCCCAAAAGTTATGGCCTAAAAACAAATTTTTACAATTTTTTTATTGTAAATGATAGAGTTAAAGAACAATAATAAAAATAAGCATGAATGCTTTAAGTTTTATTTAATATAGTTAGTAAACCTCCACATGATATCCACCGTTCACAACAGCTAGTCTAATTCTACGTTCAAATTCTAAAAAAGCTGAACGTATGAAATCTGGTGTAAGTGATGCGCATACCGTATGTCATAAAAAGGCGCTCAGCAACAAGCTGCTTAGCTTAACTTAGCCTAGCTCCTTAGCCTAACACATCAAATAGCCTCGTAATGTAGTTGATGCCGGAAGTTAAGTGCAGTAAACTGTTTAAATGATGAATTTTGAAATCAGTGAGTAATTTCCCTGACTGAGATTTAGAATTTGAACGTAGAATTAGACTAGTTGTTGTGAACGGTGGATATCATGTGGAGGTTTATTAACTATATTAAATAAAACTTAAAGCATTCATGCCTGTTTTTATCATTGTTCTTTAATTCTATCATTTAAAATAAAAAAATTGTAAAAGTTTATTTTTAGGCCATACCTTTTGGGACACCCTGTACTATATATGTTTATGGAAGTATATGCGAATGAGCCGGTTAGGCTAATTGCTTACTATTTATTATTTGCCCGTTTTCCCTATTCGTCATTTTTTCTTAAAGGGGGTTCAAATTTCTACTTTTACGTATATATTTCGAATAAATGAATTTATTTCCATTAACTCTGCTACATTTCTGAAAATCTGCTAATAGTGGACCGGCCAAAATTCAAAAATCGACTTTGAACGGCGTTTTTTGTTAATAACTGGCACCTATGCTAAATCAATGTACCTGTGGGTGAGGAATAAAATGCAGGTGGATGCCACTCTCGCTTTTGGCTTTAAAGGTCATTTTCGAGGTCAAACTGTACAAAAAATGATATTTTCTAATTTTAATTAAAAAAAAAATATTCTGAGCCAATTGGTTTGACCAAATATTTCATTTTTCCACACTTAGTGATAAAGAAGTATGATGACACGCTTATTCCATCCAAATTACCAACTGAAGGTCAAATTCAAGTTAATCACGACCGAAATTGTGCTAAAAATTTGTGATTTTTTATTTTAATTGGCGAAAAAAACATTGAGCAAGTCTGTTTGTCAAAACAATTTATTTTAACATGATTAGTGCCTAATAAGTTTGATGGCATGAATTACTCACAGTAACAGAATTATCACAACTAAATCACAAAGCAGTAAATATAGCCCGATAACTATACAGTTTACACACTAGTAACATATACAAGTTCACGTTTCTTGATGAACAGCACCGAAATGCTGCACTGACAGTCACAATTGTGTGGATTGCAATCACTTAAGAACAGAGTTATTAGTTCCTTACAGCACATTCCAGCTTCTCTCGATTTCAGCCCGGAAGAGAGACATAGATCTACAGCTGGGTTACAGCAACCGCCGTCGTCACAACCACAAGCTGTCGTACACTTCATCCTTTTCCTGAAGCAGTCTTGCAGTTTTTCTTGCAACCACAAGCAACAAGCTCTAGGCAGGCTTCAGGGATTGGAGGAAGTCTTGTCCACACTGGTAGGAGGCTTCCATCTTCCAACTTCCAGGCTGAAGTGTCCACCGGATCTTCGACATCTACGTGCTCTTTGTCAGCCTGGAGCCATATTTTGGCCTGATAGTTTGCCCGCTTGGCGTGGAGCTCCAGGGCATCCTTCGTCCGTGGGAGCATTTCCAGAGTTTTCTTGGCCTTCCCAAAAAGGTGAACTCTGGCGTCATCAACTGTGTTGTTCTGGGGTGCCATTCAAATGACACACAAACTTCTCAACATCTGCGATATCCCCATCTCGACCGATGGCGTGCAGCAGGAGTGGGTGGTCACTGAACACCTTCCAACACTTCTTTTTTCCATGACCACTGAAGGACGAGACTGTGTCACACCCGGTCAAAGCGTGGAAGCTGACCAGGTTGTCCCTGACTGGGGGCGACAAACTCTTGAATACATCGTGCACGGGGTAGCATTTTCGGTTCTTGGCCGTTCCGCACAGCATCCACACTTCAGTGACCTTGATGCAAACGAAGTGAATCAGCAGCACCATTCCATCAGTATCTCTGCACACTACCAGTATTCATTCATAGCCCTGGGACGCTGCATCACATGAGTGAAGGATGAGCCTGGTGTCCGCCTCTTCATGGTTGCTATGCAGTGGAACGTCATGTCGCCTGGTTGACCGTACTTCAGTGGCTTCAGAGAAGCCACCCCCTGTCACCAGCTGACATCTTTTTTGAAGATCTCTGCCCTTCTCAGTGATGACGTTAGACAGAAACAAGGCTAGGTCGGCCTTGTTTGTATCCAGGGCCATGAAGTTTTTCCACACTTCAGGCAGTGGAAATTGTGGGCCATCAATGACTTTCCGAATCGGTTTCTTCTTGCTTGCACGCTTTGTCCTGGTAACTGCTTTGATCGATCCTTCCCAGGGGTGCAGTGCCAATTTTATAGGTGCCGGAGCTCTGGTGGGCCTGACAAAAGCCTGCCATTTCCTATCCTGTTTCTATATATGCCACACGATGACTAAGTATTTCGTGTTTGCACTCACTCACTAAACTGTTGATAAATAATTAATGGAGACAATTTTTTTGTTGCTTGTTATGGTAATTCCTCCAAACTTCCTCTTGCAGGGGTGCCGGAGCGGCGCTCCGGTGAGCTCCGGCAGCACTGCACCCCTGAATCCTTCCCCTGCGTACCGATCAAAGCTAACATCAACTCTTGTTGTGTGTTCATTGAAATAACTCGTCACGGCATAGTTGCCGATTGTCCGACAGCCGCCAGGCTTGCCAAGAGCTTGGATGAGTGCATGGCCACCTATCATCACACAGGTCTTCAGATCAGAGGTTGGAACCTCAGCTTATGGTCTGCTGAGCCATCAGGATGTTCATCAGCTCAGACTTCGATGTCGAATTCATCTCTCTTCCTGCCTTCGCCAGATTAAATGGGACTGGGGACAGTTCATGCTTCAAGACGTTGACCATCTCCACCATGCGACCTGCGGTCGCGGCATTCAGGAGCCGCTGTAGTAGCTTTCTGTCAGCTTTGATGGTCTTCTGCATGTTCTGCTTGGTGGAAACTGTAGCTTTGTACACATCAGCGAAGGTTTCGACCAGTTTCGACCTATGTTCTTCATCGTTTCATGGAAGCCTACTATCTGTTCAATCAGTCTCTCCTTCATGAACCGATTACATGCTGCTTTCCTCGATCCTGAGCTGTCAGCAGGTTCTCCACAACATCTGTGGGTGCAGTGTCTTTGGTTCCAGTGAAACAAGTGGGATGTTATTGGCGGCATCTGTATCTCCTGCTTCACTCACATGAACTCTGAAGACCTCAAACTGCTTCAACTGCTGAACTAGCCTTATGACATTATGAGTGTCACGCCTAGTGCGAGAAGGCAGACTGTCAACCCGAGTGAAGGTGCCTTCCCCATTAGGGTTTGTCAATTTTAGGGAGCAAAGTGAAATGTTTAGATTTCAAAGACTACTAGTGACCAAATGATGCATTTTATGTGCTAAATCGAAATATGGCTTTAAAATCCAGATTTGACCCCTCCTAGCTACTTATATTTGAAGTTGAAGTTACAAAACATCAGCAATTTTTGCAAGTATTTTTTTTATTGTATATAACTGCATTTTACATACATTACATACAATTAAAGACATTTTGACTGTATTTCAATATTAAAACTGAGAAATATAAATAGGTTTCTTGAACTTTGCCAAGGATGCCATATATATTATATATATATATATATATATATTATATATATATATATATATATAAACTACATTTTACATACATACAATTAAATACATTTTGATTGTATTTCAATATTAAAACAGAAATATAGATAGGTTTCTTGAACTTTGCCAAGGATGCCATGTCTACCTTGCTCTTGTTCCTGGACATGAGCTCCCTACTGGCCACCTGGCGTGACTGACCCTCCTCTGACCTGCTCCCTCACCACTGCTGCAATGAAGGAGTTTCTGGATAGACCAATGGAAGTTCCTGCATGGCCCTCACACACACAGTCAGTAGAGAAGTGTGTGAGGATGAAACTGAAGCAGCACAACATGTTTACTCACAAAAGAGGAGGGAGGCGTACATCAGTGGCCAGGTGGCCAGTAGGGAGCTCATGTCCAAGAACAAGAGCAAGGTAGACATGGCATCCTTGGCAAAGTTCAAGAAACCTATCTATATTTCTAAGTTTTAATATTGAAATGCAATCAAAATGTCTTTAATTGTATGTATGTAAAATGTAGTTATAAAGGGTGATCCAGAGAAATGGGACCCAAAAGAAACCCCTGTAACCCTTAAAGTATAAGTCCTTTTATAAAATCATACGCATCATTCGAAAGAGGATAGTTACAAGTTTGTACAGGATTGTATAGGTTTTGACAATACAAGACAAGATAAGATACAAAACAAAATAAAAGTGTTAGTTAAAACTAACCCTTCAAGATGACTGCATGGACTGTGGAACAGCTGCGTTTCATAACTGAGCAATATTATGAGCGTGGAAGAAGTGTAGTTCAGCTCAAAGATCTTTCAAGACAAATTTTCAGATGTCAAAATCACCTTCTAAGAAAGTAATCCGTCGGTGTCAGAAATTTTTCCCTAACTGGCAGCATTGGAAAAAGAAAACCAACTGGAAGAGTGCGCACAGCAAGGATAGACGAGATCATTAACAGACTCATGAAATTGTACAGGATAATCCTAACATAAGCATCAGACGTGCTTCTCAGCTGTTAGGAGTTGGATATGGAACAACAACACCGTATATTCAAGCAAAATTTAATGCTCTTTCCATATAAAATTCAAACAGTGCAACAACTAAACGATGGAGATTTCGCACGAAGACGACAATTCTGTCAATGGATCCAACAGAAGGTAAATGACACCACCAATTTTCTAGCAACTTTGATTATGTCAGACGAAGCCCATTTTAACTTGAATGGAACTGTAAACAAACAAAATTGTCGTTTCTGGGCAACAGAAAATCCATTGAATATTACCGAAGTCCCGTTGCATAGTCAGCGTGTAACTGTTTGGTGTAGTCTTACTGCATCTCAGATCATGGGCCGTACTTTTTCGAGGATTCCACCGGAAACACGGTCACTGTAAATGGTGATCGCTACGAAAAATGTTGACCGATTTCCTTATTCCTAAATTAAGAGATCTTTGTCTAGAAAACCACTGGTTCCAACAAGCCGGAGCTACCTGCCATACCACGAGGAACTGCATGGCAGTTTTGCGTCAAACGTTTCCAGGCGAGTTAATCTCAAGATTTGGAGACGTTGAATGGCCCGCAAGGTCTCCGGATTTTCTCCCTTAGATTATTATCTCTGGGGATATTTAAAGAGTAGGGTCTACAGAAATAACCCAACGACCTTGCAAGAATTGAAGGCCGCCATCACAAATGAGATACAGGCCATACCACCGCACCTCTTGCAAAAGTGATGCAGAACTTACAAGCGAGAACACTGGAATGCTTCGCAACTAATGGAGCACATTTGAAAGGAGTCATTTTAAAAAAATAAATATTTCATAATAAACTTGTAAATCTACTCTTTCGAATGATACATAGTTTTATGAAAGGAATTAAATATTAAGAATATTTGGCTTTTTTTTATGGGTCCCATTTATCTGGATCACCCAGTATATATGGAATCCTTGACAAAGTTCAAGAAACCTATCTATATTTCTCAGTTTTAATATTGAAATACAATCAAAATGTCTTTAATTGTATGTAATGTATGTAAAATGTAGTTATATACAATAAAAAAAATACTTGCAAAAATTGCTGATTTTTCGTAAACTTCAACTTCAAATATAAGTAGCTAGGAAGTGGCGTGTACGGAAAATTCCCAGTCGGAATATTGCCATGCGGAAAATTGACAGGCGGAAAATTGCCAGTGGGGAAAATTGCCAGTGAGAATATTGCCAGGCGGAAAATTGCCAGTGACAAAAATATGTAAAAATTTAGAAAGTAAGAAATAAAGTAATTGAGAAAAAGGACGTGTGTGTGTGTGTGCGTGTGTGTGTGTTCCAGCCATAACTCCAAAATGGAAGCAGTTACAAACATGAACCTTCACACACATATTGATTAGGTCCCCAGGTTGTGCACCTGGGTGTTAATACATAAATAAAATAATTAAAATTACTGGGCCCGAAGGCCCCAGCACCGCGATTAAACTATATATACTATTATATATATATATATATATATATATATATATATATATATATACAGTATATATCGAAACCTATGGTAAAATTATTGAATACCCGGTTAGGTTCATTGAATGCCAGGTTTGGTCCTCTGTACGCCCTTGACGATTGGTTAGGTTAAGTCGTGATATTTTCGTTAGCTTTAACGAAAAGGCTTTAGCTCAGACCAAGAAATTGCACTTCGAAAGAGGGGAAGAGAGACATACTGCCAAAAAGTACAAAAATATCAATGACAGATTGGAGAAAGTCATCCGTCAGTATAATGAAGAAGATAAATTGACATTTCTTCGATCTATTGCTTATAATCTTCATATTTTTTGAGGCTTTCCTTTCCTTAACAAGTTTTAGCATTTAAAATTTTAAATAATATTTTAATAAATAAATCCTTTTTTGTGAATTTTAGTTTTTTTCTCACTGGCAATATTCAGGCTGGCAATATCTCACTGGCAATTTTCCCCACTGGCAATTTTCCGGCTGGCAATTTTCCGCCTGGAAATTTTCCGGCTGGCAATGTTCCTACTTCCAGGAGTTGTCAAATCTGGATTTTAAAGCCATATTTCGATTTAGCACATAAAAATGCATCATTTGGTCACTAGTAGTTTTTTGAATTGTTGACTTTACTAAAATTGACACACCCTACTGTGTGTGTGTATATATATATATATATATATATATATATATATATATATATATATATATATATATATAATATATATATATATATATATATATATATAACAGGCGCTAAACAATTGAATGGAATCAAGTTCTTCTGCAAAAGCTGCATAAACTAAATAAACTCGTTTACACTCTTTAAAACAGAACGAGACAATGAGGAAAAGGCAAAAGAGGAATTTGTGAATAGTGAAGAAAAAAAAATAGAAGGAACGAAGATAGTATAATGGGAAACTGCGAAAAATGAGCAGGAAAAAATCTATAAAAAGCGAGTAAACGGGAAGCAGAAATAAAAGAAGCGCCAACAGAGGAAATAGAGGCACAAAACCAAATCCAAAGATTTCAAACAAAGGACATTAGCAGCAATAGGAAAAAACAAGTAGATAATAAAGAAATCAAACTGAAACCACCAAAAACAAAGGCCTCAAGTAAAAATGGGAAGAAACTATATGTAAATACATGTAAAAGGAATTTGCAGATATAAGGGAAGACAATGTATTTATGAACACCCTTCCTTGTGCAACTACTTCTACAATAATGGTCACTGCAAATTCGGTGGAAAGTGCAAATTCTACCATCCGGACATTTGGAAAACCTATGCGACATATGGAACCTGCCAGTACGAGAGAAAATGCTACTATCATCATCTCCCGACAAGTTCAAAGGACAAAGGACAAGTTTCAAATGACAACAGAAGGAATGTGAGAAAAAAATATGTACACAAATAGCAAACAAAACTCTTTAAACACAAATAGCAAACAAAACTCTTTAAACACAAATAGAAACAAAACTCTTTAAACACAAATAGAAAACAAAACTCTTTAAACACAAATAGCAACAAAACTCTTTAAACACAAATAGCAACACAAATAGCAAACAACTCTTTAAACACAAATAGCAAACAAAACTCTTCAAACACAAATAGCAAACAAAATTTGTTCAACATCTCGAACACAATACGGCTGCTAAGTCTTATATAGCACATGAAGCTGACACAGTTGGGAACCCTCGAACCGGACCGCTTCTCGTCAAGAAGCTACCAGAACATGTAGGCGGAAACGGATCCATCTTGGAGGACGACAAGGCTACAAAACACACGAGACCAAAGGACAACGAACTTAAATGCACAAGGGGCAATGCAAAACAAAGAACATAAACATTGTCCTGGCTAATATTCAAGGAATAGAACCGAACAACTCACTAAACAAAGTTTCGTACCTAAAAGGTTTTATGGACGAAACAAGGGCGAACATCGCATGCTTCACAGAAACACATCTTAAAGATTGCCAAGGAAACTGCGATAACTGCGAATACTGTACTGATAAGAAAGAATTGCATATCGAGGGATTCAACTTACCAAGAGCGGATAGAACAGCGAGACGTAAAGGTGGCTGTGCTAATTACATACATGAGAGGCATATGACAAAGACGGTAATAAGTAAATTCAACAGCTTCGTGGAAACTCTTGCTGTGAAAAAAGGGGAAACTAAACGTGGTACTGATAGTCATCTAAAGACTTCCAAACTCTCCAACTGAAAATTTTTCAGATGCCATTGATGATATCAGAACCCTAATAAAGTCCGTAAACTCTCCATCCCCTAATATAATACTCTGCGGCGATTTTAATTTTCCATTTATAAAATACAAAAAGGTGGGTAGAAATATATTTATACAGCAAGATAAGGGGGCACAAGAGAGGACCAGGAGCAACCAAAAATGCTGATGGCTCTCACAAACGAGTTTATGCTGACACAGGAGATAACAGAAAATACCAGAAAAAATAACTGCCTCGATCTGGTTTCACAATAACACGAACTTGATTGCTGATATAAAAATAACCCCAACTATTATCTCAGACCACAACATAATCGAGTTATCAACAAATATGGCGATAACATTAAAAGACAATACACATACGGAAGGAAGAAGCAAATTTGGGCTTTTAACTTAAACTCCAAGACCATAAATTGGGAAGAAATCAGATCACGCATGGCCCAAATAGAGTGGAGAACAGTCTTGGAGAATAAAACAACGGAGGAAATGCTAACAACCTTCGAAGAAAAGACGCTGAAAATTTTAGAAAAATATGCTCCGAAAACACAACCAAAAGGAAGGAGGAACTGGCTAGAGAGGCAAAAAAGAAGAATATTCCACAAAAGAAAGAGAGTAGCGGCGAAGTTAGCTTATTTGCTGGGACAACAATGCCAGGAAAGCAGTACAAGAAAAACTGGAGAGTATCGATAGGGAAATACAAACCCTGATTAAGGGTCATACAGAGAGGGAAGAGGAAAAGGCGTTAGAAGCCCTTAAGAAAGGAAATAATGAACTAACAGACGATCTAAAAGAAATATCTGGAACATTGAGAATTCAGTATGAATTGGTCTTCAGTACCCCAAAATGTGACAAAGCGATACTTGACATACTGTAGATGCATTCTTCGAAGAGAAATTGGAAGGAGAATGTATAACAGACTTTGATTTAACCCAGAAGATGTAGCGAGAGCTATAGGACAAATGAAATCATATTCAGCAGCAGGTCCGGACAAATGGAACGCACTACTGATTAAAAACTGTAAAAATGAAATAGCTACACCCTTATATTGGATATGGAGAAGATCCGTAGACACTGGGGAAATACCGAGCATCTTGAAAAGAGCGAACATTGTCTCTATATAGAGGGGATAGATCTCAAGCAAAGACTATAGACCAGTGTCATTGACGTCCCACCTCACCAAAATATTTGAAAGAATAGTTAGAGAGAAAATCTATGACTTCTTGGAGACATTGGAAAGATTCGACGAAAATCAGCACGGATTCCGATCAGGAAGATCATGCCTATCACAACTTATAGAGCACTATAACAATATCCTAGATGCACTTGAAGGTAATGAAAACTATGATGTCATATACATGGATTTTCCTAGAGCTTTCGGCAAATGCGATCATGGTATAATAGCACATAAAATGAAACATATAGGAATAACAGGCAAAGTAGGAAAATGGATCTACAACTTCCTCAGAGAACATCTACAGGTCGTCAAAATTCAAGGTGTATCATCATCAGAATCAGAAGTACGCAGCTCAGTACTACAAAGTACAGTGCTGGCCCCACTCCTGTTCATTATCATGCTAACAGACATAGACACTGGAGTAAACAGTAACAGTATAGTAACATTATTTGCGGACGATACAAAGCTCAGCAGAAAAATCAGCGATGCAAATGAAGTGGCGGCCTTGCAGAGGGACACGAACAAAATATACAAATGGTCAGAAGACAACAATTTGATTTTTAACACCGAGAAATTTCAGCTCTTCAGATATAGTAGAAATGAGGAACTTAGACTACATATTATACTCCAGATAGACAGGAAATTCAGAGAAGCATGAAAGCAGTCGATTTGGGGGTAATAATGACCGATGATGCCAAATTTGAGACACAAAATCAGATATCGATAAACAAAGCAAAAAGAGTGGCGGGACAGGTACCAAGAACATTCAAAAGGAGAGTCAAGACAGTAATGATTCCCCTGCTGAGAACACTGGTCATACTAAAACTTGAATACTGCTCAGTTTTGACGTCCCCATAAAAAAAGAAGAAATTAATAAACTAGAAGAAACTTAGAGACATTTCACAGCCAAGATTCATGGCTGCAAAGACTTCAACTACTGGGAAAGATTACGTAAAATAAATCTGTACTACCTGGAAAGAAGAAGAGAGAGTTACACCATAATCTACATATGGAAAATGATCGAAAAACTGGTACCAACCCTCAAACTAAACCCAATTGCATCCAAAATATGAAAGGCAGAATATGTAGTGTTCCCAATTTAAAAGCCCGACAAGGGACCTCCTCAACACTGAAGGAAAATAGCTTGTTTGTCAGGGGCCAATACTTTTTAACCAGCTTCCAAAGGACCTCAGAAACGTTACAGCGGTCAAAGTTGAAGTCTTCAAGAGAAGACTAGATGCCTGGCTCAGGACGGTACCAGATGAGCTGGGTGTACCTGGCTATGTGCGGTGGGGAGCGCAAGAGAGCAACTCGCTCTTCCACGAAGCCAGGGCTAGAGGCGGGTTCACCAGCTGACTTTCGTGTGAAGAGAGACCAACACACGGAACCTGAACGAGGTTAACGAGGTATGTATATATGATATATGAGGATGGTGTAAGAATAGGTTCCTCTTGGGACTGCGCAGCTGTGTGGAAAATAGGTTATGTTATGTTAGGTTCGGCTACTCTTGGGGTAGCGTGAAAAATGGGATTAGGGTATGCTAAAACGAATTCTGTTTGTTTAAAGATTGAGGTCGGGGTTCAACTCCCGATGGTGTAATATCACTGTTATGCCTAAGACAGAGTTGAATGGTGGCCGCTGATGTTCCTAGTATGACGTCAGAACAGACACACACACACACACACACACACATGTGTATATATATATATATATATATATATGAAAATTATTTCACGAAGGTAACACGTGCTTGAGCACCATTTTGTGTTTCCTTTCCTTCGTGGTTTTATTCATCTATATATATATATATATATATATATATATATACACACACACACACACACACACAGTATTATATGCAAGTTTTTATCAGGCTTATCATCCCCCACTCCCTCCATTTGAAATTTTTTTTCATGTAACTGACAAGTAATTATAACTGACTACTTAAAATGTAATTGTAATGACATTTTTTTATGTAATTGGCAAGTAGTTGTAATTGACTACCTAAACTGTAATTGTCATCGTATTTAATTACATTAGGAAGCCACTGTAATTGATACAGTTACAGTCAAATACTTTCAATTACATGAATATTAAAGTTAATACGTCTTATTTATGGTTTAAACTACTTGCTCATCATGTTTCAGGGAGCTTTCTTTCGAAATAAAATGTTACTCTTTTTGTTTGAAATAAAATGTTCCATTTATTTCAACTGTTCCTAACTAAAGTGCTATGTTTTTGCCCTTATTATTTTGATAAAATAAATACCAGTTTTTGTCTTATATTTGCCTTTTTTTTTTTTTTAGTGCCTTAGCTTCGGTTTCATTAGACCATATCACATACATACAGTTTCCAATGTACAACTGTCCATAGCAAGAAATGCTTCATGAAAAATACAGTTCCGTACAATGTTAGAAAAAAAAAGCACATTTTATTGACCTGATATTATTTAGTTTTCATTCAAGATGATGGCCAAAACTGAAAATGGGATTGAAATACCTAGGTAGAAAAGCATAACATAAACCAAATAGTGTGGATTTATGAAAAAAATGCAATTCTTTGTAAATGTAATTGCAATTAATTACTTAACAAAGTTATTGTAACTGTAATTAAGTATCTCACCATTTACAGTAATTGTAATTGAAAATATGTCAAGTAATTGTCAAGTAATTAATTACATTAATCAAGTATCGTATTTGTCGGCTTATAAGACGCACTTTTTTTCCTTATAAATACCTTAAAAAATCGCCCTGCGTCTTAGAAACCGAAAGTGGCAATACAGCACATCAATTAATTAATTGATTAATAACAAATAATACGAGTAATAATCATATTATCTTTCTTTATTGGCTTTTGGATTTTCTTTTTAGTGAATTTTTCATATCCATTGTGTTAACAATAAAGTGCATCAAAAACTTTTTCTTGAATTTACCTTTCCAAAATTATGGTGCGTCTTTCACGGCGCAGCGTCTTGTAAGCCGTCATATACGGTAATTTCCCCCATGCCTCATTGCGATGGATGGACAGACAGCTTGGGACTTGAGTAACGAAATGTTTGCTTTTTTGCAGTATGAACATTTCAACAACATTATTGCTATGCAGCCATCCATTAATAACTTGATATGGCGTGTTGGATGTGACTCCCAAAACCGAAACGTTACTGCCTCCAATTGCTACAGTGAATTATTTAGAAGAGTGAACGTAATGGTTACTCGAAAGTAACTTATCTCTGGGCACACACAAATGGAGTGAGGCAGTATGCGCAGTTGTATAGAATCCAAAATTATGGAAGACATTTTTACTCCACCATACTAAACTACCGAGTACCTCACTACTTAATGACCTAAGAGAACACAACTTTCGAGCACTCAACTACGCCCGAAACACTGCTCAGGCCCTTCTCGGATCAATGGCACGAAAGTTAAGTTAAACTAGGTTCCGTTAACAAGTTTTTAGATATACGGATTTAAAAGAGTTGGCACCACGCTTATGCGGAGATGCGCCCGCCCGCTTTTGTTTAAAAATAAATACTACTTACAAACTAGGAGGACATGTATTTTACATGAGTAACTGTATCATAATCAAGCAAGTGAGATGCAGTTCTTTCATATCCTTTATTGCTCCTTCATTTTAAAACTGGACGAAATTAAAATTTTGCTTCAGGTATACTACATCATACATCTATAAAGAGTTTGATTGTTTAGTCCATTTCTTACTTCTATCCAACCAAATAAGGGAAACTTTACTGCTGCCAGCTGGCTCGCTTGAAAACTAAAGGATATTAAATTTTACCTTATACATAAATCGCATCAACCATCTGGGACCATTGGAGGCTTAGTTTTTAATATAAAATCTTCAGAAATTTTTGGCAATGTACCATTAAGGAGATTCATTTTTCTTTCTTTTGAACAAACATTCCAAGTTATACATATTTATGATACAGTTGCAATGTTCTAACAAATTTGCTTGATGGGTTGCAGGTGCTGTATTTTTGTTCCTTCAATTACATAGGCCTGCGAATGAGAACTTTGTAAGAGTTGTTTTCTTACTAATAACTGATTTTATATAATTCAACTACACTGATTTTGAATAAGGTGTCCATTTTTTCTATCATGTAAGGATTTTCTGCAAACTGGAATGGAAAAAACAACATAAGTAAATATTATTTATTTCAATTTACATTAGATACCTATTTCGCTTTGTTATACTAATTACAAATGCAAACAACTTTAAAGAGAAAGAAAAAGAAAGAAGACTATTAACGTCAATTACATATTCATCTTTATTTGTCCTGAGTTTTCTTGTGAGATCTATGCCTTTTAATCTCGAATGTACGCGCTGTTCCTTTCTTTTATGTAATAATTCTGGAGTATCCCGTTTCAACATCCAGCAGCAATAATCAGCCATCATGCTGATGTCCCACCTTCCCTGATATATCTTCTCCATTTCTTTGATGTCTTGGTGAAACCGTTCTCCTTGTTCTTCGCTGAGTGCTTCAAAATTCCCAGAGAAGTAATCCAAGTGTGAATGTAAGAAATGTAATTTTAAATTCATATTACAACCCAACTCTTTGAACTTATTTAGCATGTTGTTCACAATGTTTTGGTAATTTGGGTCCTTGTTGTTCCCCAAAAACTTGCTGATGGCATCTTTAAAAGCAATTCACGCTTCTTTTTCGAGATTATTCATTGTTCTTTCAAAGTGTTCATCCAAAGTCAGTTTTCTAATCTGGGGACCAACGAAAATTCCTTCTTTCAATTTTGCTTCCGAAAGAGTTGGGAATTTATCACACAGATACTTAAAACAATCTCCATCTTCGTCCAAGGCCTTAACAAATTGCTTCATCAAGCCCAATTTTATGTGGAGCGGAGGTAAAAGGACTTTCTTCGTGCCAACCAAACTTTCACGTTGAATGTTTTTGGAACCAGGTGTCAGGTTGACTCTGCGTGGCCATTCCTTTTTTATCCAGTGCTGCGTTCTTGCTCGGCTATCCCATTCACACAGAAAACATGGAAACTTTGTATAACCTGGTTGTTGACCTAACAACAAACAAATCACTTTTAAGTCTCAACAAAGTAGCCAACCGTGTTCTTTGTATTTAATCTTAGCTAGAAGAAACTCAAGATTTTCGTACGTTTCCTTCAAGTGAACCAAATGAGCCACAGAAACGGATGCATACAAGTTACCGTTGTGAAGGAGGACGCCTTTTAGACTTCTTTTGGAGGAATCAATGAAAAGTCTCCATTCATTTGGGCCATAGACTGCAGCGCCTAGCTTAAGTATTAGTTCCGAACCATCGTTGCAATATACCAGTGAATTTTCTTGAGAAAAATATTGGATAAATCCTTTTTCTCGATTTCTGTACCAGTAAAATGACGTCCCGGGAGAAAGCAAGTTCTTTGCACGAAGTCTGGAACACAAAATCTCTCAAGAATCCTCCGGGAGACACAAATCTCTTACCAAATCCTTAAGTTCACTTTGTGTAAACAATCGGGGTTCACCAGATGTTTCGGTTTGAAAACAATCAATATCATCGTTTCCATCGTCATCAGATACCGAATCAGATGAAGCTATATCAAGAGTATTTGGTTTAGTAGGTACAGGTATACCAGGTACATGAGCAACAGGTCTTATAGCAGACTGACAGTGTGGATAAGAAATTTCCTTTTTATTTTTAGTATTGTAGCCTTGCACGTTACATGAAGAAAAATAGCAGTCATTGCTGTGATTTTTAGGCTCACGCCAGACCATTGGAATTCCAAAAGGTAAAGAATCCTTTTTACCTTTACTCCACAGTCTAAGTTGTTCAACACAAACACTGCAAACTTTATGTGGAGCCCATGATTTGTTTTGATCCCCAAGTTTCATTCCGAAGTACGTTTTCTTGACGAAGTCTGTAATATCTCGCCTTTGTTTTTTCACAATAAATTTTCCATAAATATAACAGAAAATATTTGGGCTATTTACACACCCTCTGGTTGCCATAGTGACAAATAAAAATTTTTAAAAGAGAAATATAGTCACCACGCACCTTTGAATAATAAAGAACTATAACCTTGCACGCACTAAACAGACTGACTCATCTCGTGGCTTGTCAATCACTTATATACTAGCGGTGCGTTTCTCGAATTTTCTAGAGGACGCTATCACGTCACTTCTGATCTGGAAGCATTGAGAGGCAGTAGTTTTTAATCAAAATTTAATTGAGTCATTTTTAATGAAAATTACTTACATATGTAATATAAATATGACATTTTGTGAAAAATCTGTACGTGATGGCGAAAAATGAATATTATTTTCGGAATCAGCGTGCAAACATTACTATATAAGTGATAAAATATTTCGGACAACAAAACCATCGCAGGCCTGTGTTATTGTTGAAATTGCAGAATGATGTTATAGAAATTTTTCCTTTACCTCTAGGTAGGATAGGAGAGTGGTTAGGTAGGATAGGAGAGTGGTCCGAAAAATGGCAAATGCCGTTTAACTTGGGTAAATGCAAAGTGATGCACATTGGCTACGCCAATCCCAAGTCGGACTACTCGATGTTGGGCAGTAATATCGAGGTGACTGATTTAGAAAAGGACTTGGGTGTGCTAATTAGCAGCGACCTTAAGTTTACGAAACAGTGTGTAGAGGTGGAAAAGAAAGCCCAGAAACTATTGGGTTATATCAGGAGGCAATTTCAGTTTCGGAACAAGGAGATTGTGCTCTCACTGTACAATTCCCTTGTTCGGCCGTACCTGGAGTATGCTGTGCAGTTCTGGTCGCCCACCCTCAGGAAAGATATTGAGAGGCTGGAGCGAGTGCAGGCGAGGGCCACAAAGTTAATCCCTTCCGTTAGGCATATGGGCTACAATTGACGGTTACGCGCCCTGAACTTGTTTTCGCTTGAAACTCGGAGGCTGCGCGGTCAACTGATCGAGGTTTTCAAGCTCTTACGAGGGTTCAACGATGTCGATTTTAGAAGTATGTTTAGTTTAAATGATAACCCAACTCGCAACAATGGTTGGAAGTTGGATTTGAAACGGTTTAGGATTAGTGTGTGTGGGAATTACTTTACGTATAAGATCTGTGACACATGGAACAGGTTACCTTCGGAAGTTGTGAACAGTTCCTCTGTGGATCAGTTCAAGAAAAGGTTAGACGAAATCTTGCACACTATTTGAGTGTGTAAAGACATTTAGGACCTCAGTCTGCGGAAATTTCTTTTCCTATAAAATAGTTAATATCTGGAACCAACTTCCCTCAGAGGTTGTTTCCAGTCAAAGTGTAAGTGTAAATCTGTTTAAAAATAGGCTAGACAAAGTACTGAACACACTCATAGTTTAAGATTAAAACCTCAGAAAACTCTGCAGGAGTTCGCTTGCTCGGTCTCTGTGAGCAAGCTAAATATAGAGCTATTTATATATTCTCTACTTTCCTGTAAAATTTCCTTGGCTACTTTTCCAGGGTCAAGGTATTTTCTTCAACCTTTTTCCGTACCTGCCTCTGGCAGGGAGGGAGCGGAGGGTGGGGAGAGAGCCTTCTACTTTTCTATCCAGTTTTCTACTACTGCTAGGATAGTTGAAAGAAAAATAAACTTTCACAAAATTTTCCCTGGCACCCGTTGCCATTGGTACCTCCTCGGTATGGGCCGCAAGGCCTTTTGAGGTACTTCTTTTCCTTGTAACTCCTTGTAACTCTCTCTCTCTCTCTCTCTCTCTCTCTCCCTCTCTCTCTCTCTCTCTCTCTCTCTCTACATATATATATATATATATATATATATATATACACAAAAGACACCGAACAACAACAGACCGGTTGGTCCCTACGAGGCTCTTTTTTATGCAGGAAGGAGAGGCCAAGAGAGAATGTCCGCAAAAACGCCCCATAGAGGAAGAAAAGAAACAAATCAAGGTTCAGGGTTTTCGAGAAGCCTGGACACTTTGCGTTTCAAAGACTGGAGGTCAAAGACAGGGGGAAAGATGCATTGAGAGAGATTGTTCCAGAGTTGACTGGTTGAGTAAATGAAAGATTGTAAATACCGATTAATCCTTGCGTTAGAGAGCTGGACAGAAAAGGAATGAGAATATGTGCGAAAGTTAGGTACTGCGAGCTCTTCTTAAAGGAGGAAGCATGCAGTTAGAGAGTTCAGAAGGGCAGTGTCCGTTATAATAGTGATAGTAAAGAGAGAGTGAGGCAACATTGCGGCGAACAGAGAGAGTTTGAAGACAGTAAGTAAGAGGCGGGAAATTGATGAGATAAAAAGCCTTTGATTCCACCTGGTCAGGTAGAGTTGTGCTGCTTAAGCCATCCCACAGATGAGAAGCCTACTCCATACATTGGCCGATAAGACACCTGTACAGAGACGCCATTCGAGTGGACCTGAAGAAACTGCGAAGCCAGTACAACACACCTAACTTCTGAGAAGCTGTTTGGAAAGAGAGTATATGTGATCTTTCCAGGAAAGATCACGAGAAAATGAAACTACAAGAATGTTAAGAGAAGAGGAAGGATTGAGTTGTGTATTGTTGAAGGTAAGGGGATAGTCGTGTGGAAGATTGTGACTTGTAGACAGATGAAGGAACTGAGTTTTTCAGGCACTGAAAGTCACAGAGTTTTCTCTGCCCAATGAAAAATAGTAGAAAGATCAAAGGTCAGGTGCACCATAGCCGTCTTACGCAAAGCAGGAAGTGACTGTTGAGAGGGGCACTTTGTGAAGCGTGTGGAGAAGTGAAGAGTGGAATCATCGGTATAGGAGTGGATAGGACAGGAAGCGCGACTTAATAGATCAATGATAAATAAAAGGAAAAGAGTGGGTGACAGGACAGAACCCTAAGGAATACAACTATTAATATCTTTATGAGAAGAACAGTGACCATCTACAACTGCAGCTATCGATCGTCCAGAAAGGAATTCAGAAAGGAAGGCACATATCGAAGGACAGAAACTCAAGGAGGGCAGTTTGGGAATTAAAGATTTGTGCAGACTCAATCAAAAGTTTTTGATATGTCTAGCGCAATAGTAAAGGTTTCACGAAATTCCAAAAGGGAGATCTACAGATCTACAGAAACTAAGGCTAACAAAGACCCTAAGATCGATATGCAAGATCTCCAGTAGAGCGTTCCTTTCGGAACCCATACTGACGATATGAAAGAAGATTGTTAAAAGAGAGATGTTTAAGAATATTCCTATTAAGGATAGATTAAAAAACTTTAGAAAGACAAGAAAACAAAGCAATTGAATGATAGTTGTAAGGTTGAGAGCGGTCACCCTTCTTTGGGACAGGCTGAATGAAAGCGAACTTCCAGCAGGAAGGAAAAGTACCTGATGAAAGACAAAGACGAAAGGGTTTGCCTAGGTAGGGTGTCAGCACAGAAGCACAGTTCTTGAGAACAGTTGAGACCAGATAGGACAGAAGAAACATCTTTGGAGGAGATTCTAATTTCAGACATAATTAAGTCAGAGGGAGGAGTTAGTGGTGGAACAACACCGGAATCGTCCAGGGTTAAATTGAGCGGATGATCTGCTTAATTGGGAGAAGAGACGGCAGCGGAGCCGTCGGAATGTAAAAGAGAGGTTAAAGAAGAAGTAGTAAAGTTTGTGGAGAGGTTTTTGGCAGATGCCAGAAAGAGCGAGAAGAATAGGAGTTCGATAGGTTTTCACATGTTTTGTTGGATGAAGGAACTTTTGGCGAGTCGAAGAACAGATTTTGCACGATTCCGGGCAGGATTATAAGCTAAGTGAGTGTACCTAAGCGACGATACTTTTTGAAAGCCTCCTCTCTGTTACGAATGGCATTGAAACAAATAAAGTTAAACCAAGGTTTTTTTGAATTATTAGTAGGAATAGAATATGGGATGTATGCCTCCATGACCGAGAGAATCACCTCTGTGATGCGCTCAGCACAATCGCAAGTGGCCCAGCCATGGAAGCATTAATCATTTGATGGGAAATCAGAAACGTACTGCCTAAGGGCCTCCCAATCAGCGGCGCGAAAGTGCCAAAGGCATCTCCTCTTAGGAGGATCCAAACGCCGAATTGGAGTGATAGGACAGGAACCAGTTGCAAGATTGTGATCAGAGGTGCCCAATGGAGAAAAAAGTTTGACACAGTATTAAAAATGATGAGAGATGAGAAATGAATCCAGAATGTTGTGCATATCTCCAAGGAGATCGGGAATACGAGTAGGGTGCTGTACAATCTGTTCTAGGTCATTTAGGATAGAAAAGTTGTAAGCTAGTTCACCAGGGGATGTAGTAAAATGAGAGGAAAGCCAAAGGTGGTGATGAACATTGAAATTTCTTAAAATAGAGATTTCAGCAAAAGGAGAGTAGGCTAGGATATATTCCACTTTGGAAGTGAGGTAGTCAAAGAATTTTGAATAGTCAGTAGAATTAGGAGAAAGGCAGATAGGGCAGATGTATTTAGTTTGAAAGTGGCATGTAATCTGTTGCCAGAGGGTATAGAATTCGGAGGATTCGAGTTTTGGAATACTAGAACAAGTTAGGTTATTGCGTACATATACGCAAAATCCACCTTTGAGGTGAAATTAAGGATAGAGAAAGTAAGAGGGTACAAAACACGGGTTGCTGTCAGTCCCAGACACCTGAGCTTCAGTGTGGAAGAGAAGGTGAGGTTTACAGGAGTAGAGGTGGTGCTCAACAGATTGAAAATTTGGAAGGAAGGTTAAAAGGCAGAAGATTAAAAATGGAAAAAAATGTAAAGACAAGTGAAAATTTTAAAGCAAGGCACTGAAGGGAGGTTAGAAGAAAGAGAGGAATTTAAAGATAAGTGAAAATTTTAAAGCAAAGAGGGAAATTTTACAATACTTATATGCATTAACAAATGCTTCTAACTCGGGGTTTAAGACAAGAAAATCAGCTTCTCTTTATAAAGGACTCGAGCGATTTACTTTGCACTGCGCTGGCTGGTAATCTATTCTACAACTTAACTATACGAAATGAAGAAGAAATGCGTTACTCATTTTGAATTAAAATCTTTACCGACTAATTTTAGACCATTACCGAGAGTTCTATCAGCATTTTGTGAAGGTGAAATATTTCTTTGGCATCGACGTCATCAAAACCTTTTATCATTTTAAACACCTGGATTAAATCTCTTTGAATCCGCTTTTTACAATTGAGAATAAATTTTACTTTTTTAAATAGGCAGCGTATGATTTGTTTCTATATCTAGGAATCATCTTTGTATCCCGTCGCTGCACCCTCTCCATTATGTCTATGTCTTGCCGTGAATATGAGGACTAGAACTGAACACAGTATTCTTGGAGGGGGCGTACTAAGGAAGTATATAATGTTAGCAATGTTTCCTCCGACTTAAAGTCAAATGATCAACCAATAAATTATAAGATTCTATTTACCCTTCTAACCGCTTCGATGCATTGCTTACTTGGCAACAATAATATCTAAATCTTTCTCTTCCGTAACACTCGTTAGTGTCCTGTCGCCCATAGAATACTTTCCTTTAACATTGCTTCTTCCAATATGCAACGTTTTACATTTATCTACATTAAAGTTTATTTGACAAATTTCTGCCCACCCCAGTAGCTTATTAATGTTTTCTTGAATCTGCAAACGTTCTGACGTTGATTTTGTTCGTCATCCCAGTTTGGTATCATCCGCAGATTTTGAAATTATACTGCTAATTCCTATGTCGATGTCAGTGATATGTGATGAAAAGAACTGGTCCCAGAACTGATCTCTGAGGCACCCTGCTAGTTGCACGTTTCTAGTTGTTGTTGGTTAGCCGATCAGTCCACCCTGATTGAGCAAGCCGGCGGCACGCAGGTAACCGATCGCCCTCTCCGGAGTGGGCCAGAGGTTCAGCGCACTAGTGATGTTTTGTTGTGTTCTGTGTTGTGCTAGAGCGGTACAGTCTGTCATAATGTGTTCAACTGTTTGTGGTGTGTCCTGGCACAGGTGGCAGGTGTCGTCTGTGGAATTGTCTAGTCTGCGTTTATATGTCTGTAAGTTGGGGTGATGTTCACATCGGAATCGTGCACTTTTCCAGTTAGATGCTTTGCCATTAATGACCACTTTTTGTTTACGTCCTCTAAGACAATTTTCAATCCACTTGAAAACATTACCATCAATTCCGTGATATTGAAGTTTAGCTTATAATCTCCTATGGGGCACTTTATCAAACATCTTTTGAAACTCGAAATATATGACATCTACTATTTTACCATAGTCATATATATTTACAATATCTTTAAAAAAAGTCGAGTAAATTAGTTAGACAAAACAATTACGTCGAAAACCGTGCTGAGAATTTTTAATTAAATTATTTATTTCTAAGTGATTAACTATTTTGTTCCGAACGATCATCTCCATAATTTTACCAACAATTAAAGTCAGACTGATGGGACGATAATTTCCGGGAAGCTATTTGTCCCCATTTTTAAATATTGACGTACTTATGCCTGAGAGACATTACTTTCACTAATGGTAAAATCGCAAAGCTTTAAATGATCATACAGTAGTTGGACATGATTACGTAAACGGGAATGTTGTTCATATTTTCATTAGTAAACACGGAACAGACACTTTATTTAAAACTTTCGTCACTTGAAAGTCATCATAATTTTGTTCGTTGTTTTTGCCTATGAGTGGAAAGCTACTATGTGAAGCTACTGTGCTATTCCTAACGTAATTATAGAATTACGTGAAGCTACTATGTTATTCCTATCGTAATTATAGAATTGCTTCGGATTCGATTTTAATAATAATGATAATAATAATAATAATGATAATAATAATAATAATAATAATAATAATATAATAATACTCTGTATTAAGAAAGAACACATTACATGAGATATACATCACATCCATATAGGTTTACACAATGTTGGCATAAACGTTTAATTTGGTATTTTTAGTGGCACGTCGTCTAATTACAGTATTCTTATTTGAATATGCCGTTGGGAAGCATGACAGCTTTTCAGGTAAGAATCTTTGCGATTCATTTCAATTTTTACAGAGAAAAATAAGAACTATAAATAGAATCAGTGGAAAATAAAATAAAGTTGCAATTAGTTAATTCTGTCATTAAATATGAAAGTTGAGATAATGTTCGAAATAACAGAAAAAGAAGAGGTAAACAATACCGTATAATAATAGAAATAATAGAAGAGAAGAATTGGTGAACAATACAGTAAACAGTACATGTTGGAATCCCAATGATACCTACACAACCTTACTTATAAAAATACAGATAAATGAGGCACATTATAAATATGCGTAATACTATAATAGAAACTTTCAACATATAATTTACATATATAACTTTTGATTTAATTAAGATTGTGAATTTTGTATATATAATAGGTTATTTTCTTTCTTTAATAATAGGAGTTAATAAAGTATTTCTTTAGTGATTTGCGAAACGAAATTGATGATGGTGCTTGTCTGACATTTATACGTATAGGGTGTTCCAGAAGTCTTGGAGGGGTTTTATTTGGCTATAACTCTTTTGTTTGGAGATCAAATAAAAAAGATTTGTAACACTTGAAGATATATCTATTGCGATTTTAATTACAAATTTAACATCTGGTGAAAATCTTCATTTTCATTGCGTAAATCTAAAATCGCATTAGCGTACGTTATCCGACTCTGATGATCTTGTGGTTTAATTTCTTGAGCAATTTGAATTTTGTACGGGTAAAGAGTGATATTCTCTCTTAAAATTCGATTTAAGGAACTTCTTGAAATGTTTAATTCCTGGCTGCGTCGTCGGATGATGTGGATTTTCCTCAACGCTTTCACGAACCATCTCAACCCGAGTTGGACTTCGGCTTGTCCGAGGACGCCCAGTCCGTGGTTTGTCTCCCTGACCCTTTCCCATACGAAATTTAGCGACGTACCGTCGAATAGCTCGATCAGAAGGAGCAGAACGTGTTTTGAATTTTAATAGAAAAGCTCTTTGAGCGCCAACGATGGAAGAGTTGTTTGTCAAATAAAGTTCCACAATAGCCACTCTTTGTTACACTGTCCATGATTCAATTTTCATTAATCGCAGCAAGGGTACTTTAATTAAAAAAGAAAAAAAAAGAAATTAATAAAAAAAGGAAAAAGTTATAGCCAAATAAAACCCCTCCAAGACTTCTGGGACAGCCTGTAGCTATAGCGTTCCAGATATTTGCCCCTTTGAAGGATAGAGCATTTCCTGAAATTTCCACCGAACAATCTGGTTTATGTACGAAATCATTGGGAAGCTTTGTATATGATTATGGTTGGTCTTATGGGATGTATCATAATTGCCTTGTGAATATAGTTTCTATTATTAGCAACTTTGTACTAGTGATACCAGTAAGTTTATACAAGTCACTTAGTTTTAGAATATTTAAATTTCTGAACATTGGAGGGGTATGAGATTGTCTGTTATCATTGTTTGTAGTTCGTAGTTCGTAGGCATTTTTTATGGATTACTTTTAAGGGATATCGTATATAATTCTTTGTACTACCTCACGCTGTAATTCCATACTGTAAGTGTGGATGAATAAATAATGTGAGGAGAGCACTTTGGATAATTGATTTTTTGAGTTTGAATATTATGTAGAGAAATCTGGATATTTTCGACTCATTTGATATGTTGTGTGTGGCTTTTGACATTTAATTTGTCATCTAACTTGATGCCAAGAACGTTAACTTCATCTACTTTTGCAAGAGGAGTGTGCGCGATTACAGTTTTTTTTAGTTGCAATCGTATGTTATGATTTTTGCCAAGCTCAATAAAAGCTTATTTGCACATTCATTTATAGACATGATCTAATTGCCTGTTCAATTTATTCATTAGGGAGTTTATATCGTGTCGCGAGTGTTGTATCGTCTGCATAGTGAGTACAGTTTAATGTTGTTCATCAATAAAAATCATTTACATGCATTAAGAAAAGTAAAGATCCAAGGATAGATCCTTGTGGAATCCCACTTTCCAATCCAGAATATTCTGATGAAATAGCTGCACTATTATTTTTAAAAATTTTCAATGTGGCTGAGGTTTTGTTTGGTAGAATTGGTTCACATAAAACTGTATGATCCTGGAATGGCTGCTGCAGTGTTGCTTCCTATTTTTGAAAAGAAATTGTTTAAAAAAATTAGCCACATCTTTTGGGTCACTGAAGGAAATTTCGTCATGTGATAGTAAAGATACGGAGTTTGTCTTTTCTATTTTGGCATTAACTAAAACTTTTAAAGTATCCCACAATCCTTTAGGATTAGATTTTTGTTCGGTAATTTTAAAACAATAATGGTTCGCTGCTGGGGTTTATATGAGCGAATTCAATCTGTTACAATAACTTTTATATGTTTGTTCATTGATAATATTATTCTTCCATAATTTATAGAGAGAATGTTTACGGTTCATGCTTACAATGAGGGCTGGAATGATCCACTGCTTGTTATAGTTATTTTTTGGCACGAGTTTCGATTTGATAGGAAAATTAGCATTAACTATATCTATTAGTGTGTTCGAGAATGTTCGAAATTTTTGTTTATGTGTCACAGTTACTTTTAGTTATTTCAGACCAGTCAAAACTTGATACTTCTCTACAGTAGTTGTAGGGCCTATAGTAAATTTTTATTTCTCATGTATTTGTAAGTGGTTAATTAGCATTGTGCATATAGACATATGGTCCGCAATATGTACTAACAGTATACCTGACGTACAGTCAAGGGAAGATCTCACCCAGATTTGGTCTAATAAAGTGGAGTTTTCTATGGTACTATGTAGTCTTGTGGCTTAGTTATAGTTAAAGTCATTTGCAGTGACGAGATTGTAGAAGAAATTAGCATTATTATTAGTGTTTATTTTAGCAAGATCGATATTTAAATCTTTCGTAATGATGCAGTTACTGTTGATGTGATTAGAAGTTAAAATCGTATCTATGCTTGCAATAAACGTCAGTAAATTACGATTTGGTGGTCGGTAGATGCCTAATGTTGAACAGGAAATGTTATTTATATACACTTCAAATACTAGCGTTTCAGAATGATCAGTCATGCGTGTTAATTGTTCAGTACGTTTACTGTTATGATTGGTGTCTATAAAATTACTTACTCCGCCACCTCTGTTATTATTTCTACATATATGGTGGTTCGTGTAGCTCAATAGCTCATGGAGCTCACGAAGGTGATTTGGAAGGCTTCTAGTATTTAAGTTCAAAATAGATAAATAGATATTTATTCGTTACTATGTCGCTCGTTTAAGAATATATCCACTGGCACATATTTGCTATTTGTTGTATTTTGAGACTCAATGATTTTATTCACAGATCTGAAAGTACGCAAATTGCTAATCATATAAGAAATTATAAAAACCAATAAAACAGAAATAGAAGTCTTCTATGAGAAACATTAATAAATACCTTACTAAAATCCAAATAAGTAACATCCACATCAAATCCATTATCTACCTGATCAATTACAAACTTTGAAAACTCTAATACTAAATAGCTAAACAAGACCTTCCTGATCTAATTCTATGTTGGGAGTTTGAAATGAGATTAAAACTTTCCATCTGGTCTTAAATATTATTCTTTAGAGCTCTTTCTAGTATCTTTCCTACCAACAATGTTAAACTAACAGGGCTATAATTTCCTGCATCTTTTGTAAATAGGCACTACACAGTTGGGCGTTGATCATCCTTTTTATTCTTAAATGCCGGTCGGTTCCCTAAGAATACTTCTTTTTCTACGATTATATTTATATATATATATATATATATAGATATATATATATATATAATATATATATATATATATAACAGTAAAAGTAAAACGTAATGCCACGGTGTGACTCATAAAAAGGCTTGAGATTGCAGGCAACCACGGTCCAACAGTGATCTGCTTGGCACGCGAAACATGAATGCTGCCCTTGCACACGCCTTCGAGCAGTTGTGCGTTCGGAACGCAATCTGAGTTTCGCAAGGACGTAAGGCTAACCCAAATTGTACCTATTTACAAAACTGCTACACCATATCAAGTTAGCCGGAAACTATCAGAATGTTAAAATTTCCCGCGAAGGGCTGCACCTTGAAACGTATTCTGGCACTTTCAAGTTCAAAGGCTAGTTCGAAATTGCGTGTGCTTCCTCAATTCAGTACAATGCCCGTATTGCGCTAATATTTCCTGTCAGAATGTTAAAATTGCCCCTCAGCAACACGCAAATGAATAAAAGAAAAATACCTTGGCGGAAGTGCTCGAAGGCGTGTACCTTCTGAAAAAAAAGTGATATTCTCCAAGGCACTTTCTTCGTCGGCAGAAACATCTTTGCAAGAGCGAGCACCCTCTTGCAGAGTGCTGAGAACAAGGGTGGTACTGAATTTTTGCGTCGTAGGTCGGAACACTGTGGACTGTGCTTCCATGCAGTTTCAAGCTATATATATATATATATTATATATATATATATAATATAATATATATATATATATATATATATATATATATATATATATATATATATATACATACATATACTTACTTTATGTTACTTATGTAAGTTCAAACGACGGTTCAGGATCGACCTGCGGTAGGGTGTGACAGTTGCCCCAACTTTGTCCTACAATGCTGTTCAAACTTTTGGTGTTGCATATTGACATAAAAAATACCCACGTGCAATTTTTTGAAGATTCATGCATATTCGAGTGAGCACCAGCAATTTGAAAAATAGCGATTTTGCTTATACGGCATACGCGCCTATATATGAGATTACACAACCATCATAAGGGATATTAACACAAATCATTTGCCTGTCTTAATTAAAAGCTGTTATCACTAACATAAAAAAGTTAATCATTCTTATTCTCTCATGGTACATTAAGGGGTTTTATCATGTTATATTCACAAGGTATTATTTCTCTAGAGCAAGAAACCATGATTTCTGTTCGGAAACAGATGATCGTTTGCGCTGATTAGGAACGCGGAGTCTGTCATTTTCAACTACTTGAAGGACTTCTTGAAAGCGCTCCTCATCCCTGGCAACATTAAGAAAGTCATGGCAAAGTTTTACACCACGCTCTGCAGCCTCATTGACGACCTGAAGCTTGTCCACAACCTGTTTCATGTTCAGGTAGTCGTCATGATCCGCCCATTCACTGGCTGGACTGTGGAGAAACTGATAGGGCATGCCTAAAATGGTGAAGAACCGGCTTGAGTCAGGCCCAATTAGGTCCACCAGGGCAGTGCCACTTTCTGGGACAGGGGAGAGAGATGGCTTTCCATAGCCCCCATGATTGAGCCCCACTTTCTAGTAACTTCAGTGCCTTCATGGCAAAGAAGGGCCTTCCTCATCTCCTCTTTTGTCCTTTCTTGTACTTGGGACGAGAACAAAGCCAGTGGGGCCAACTCAGTTAGGTACCAAGTGTGTCTACCGAGTGCCACACGTGCTTTGTCAACTATTGTGGCGTCATATGGGGCAAATTCAGCCAAGGTTTCGACAAATTCAAGTCATTCAGTGGCGCACTTGCTGGAACGGGCAAACAATCCACCATGGGACATAAACAGCGACTGTGAACACAGCAAACCGTTCTAACTTGCTGATTTGACTTTTAGTCACAACCTCGGCTTTGGGAAACTGCTCTTTGATCTGGCCTGACAAAAGAACAATCTTGAGGGTATAGAGCAGTTTAGCCATCCACCTTGCTTTGTGAAGTGCGCCGGGGTAGACCATTGTGAAGTTCATTGGCTCGGATCCTTTAGTTACAAGCAGCAGACAAAGCTCTACCAGCTCCTTGTAGTCGCCACGTGTAAATGGTTGGGCTAGAGATTCACGGAAGAAGTCAGCCATCTCCTGCTGGCGCTCCTCAAACACTCCAGGCATTGCGGGGTAGTAGTATTTCTTTTTTTCATTGTACGCCAGTTGAGAGAAATGGTTCTTGAACCTAGAAATGCAATTATTGGGATTATTGTATTTCGTACTAATCTATAATATTGTTTTAGGGGCATTAAGATTGATATGATCGATCATTTGCTTGGTGTTAGTATATCTTATAAGTCTAATAAAAGAAATTCCACTAAATTTGTTCATTAGATAATAATATTCCTTGTTATTTTGTAAAGCTTATGACTCACCTCTGGAAAACATTATGTTTGGACTTGACGAGCCCTCCACTTTCAAGCAATCCCAGCAAACACCTAGGATGACTTCGCCCACATGCCTGCGACAGGCGCACCAGAATACGGCACGCTCTAATTCCTTTTGGAGGGAGACGCAAGCAGCTGTTTTTTGTCCTGAAAAAAAAATGTAATTGCAGTTTAAGGCCACCATTTCAGGCACGTGCTTTTTGCAGATTTCTGTTAAATCATTCACTGTATTTTGGTATTAATGTCGTGATAAATTCACGCTGATGTTTGAAATAGGTTTACCTGTATTGGATGAAGTTGTGTCAAAAACCATACCAACGACATTCTGTTCACACTCCCAATCGACCAGAAGTTGTTTGGTTGCTGTTGATATCAAGTCTCCTTGAACCAGGCCAGCTTTTTGAGTCAAATGCGGAAGAGGTGGGACTCCAAGAAGCTTTGTGCCATTGACACCAGACACAAGAATGGGCAGGCGGTCATCATGCCTTTGGAATCCAGCGTGTCCATAAGTTTACCATCCCAGTGCACCAGTACTTTGTCTGATGGTTTGCCATTCATCCATGATTTTTAAACTTATTTCTGACACGATGGAAGCTCGGTATCGGTGGGCCGTCCTTGCATTTAGACTCAGCTTTGATGTATCTCCACCACATGCAGATACAAGGGAGTACACAATTGCACTCAGCTGGGTCGGCGAGATGTTGTTTCGAACACTGCATGAAACAAGTTCTGCCGACTTCAGAATATCATGGGGCACAAAAATTGAAACTCCCTCTTTCACTGTTCTCCGATGTTTTCTCTTTGGTTCAGCAGTGCTGGCCTCATCAATGTCATCGTCCACATCAGAGCTAATAGGTGAATCAATATCAGCCTGTACATTCTCAGCATGATCACATTGCTCTCTCTCTTGTCGCTTCTCTTCTCGCATCTGCCTTTTCTGTCGCTTCTGAACCTTTTCTGTGAGTACTTTGTTTACCCCAGAGTAGGTAGCTACTCTGTCACTTAGCATGCTTTTCATAAAGAGTATGTCAGTATCGATGGCATCTTGTTCGGCCTGAGTTTTCCCCTTTTTCGCAGCCGCCATGTCTTTCAACACTGTGTTCTTATAAAATTTCATCGTCAGGCTCAATTTGATTTAAACTTCATAATTCCAGGATCATCAGCCCGTCTTCTATCCTCATTCTTTTTCATAAGCATCATGTAGTCTTTGTCATAGTAAGTTTTAATCACTCGGCCAATATTGTTCCTGCCTGTAATGGTCGGGACATTCGCCTTCTGGTAATGCAAAAGCACATTGTCAATGGTGGCAGATAAAGCCTGGTCCCAATGCATATCCCGAAGGTTTGCTAACAGACATAGTAAGACCTGCCTATCAGTTGGCAGTTTGCAGCCCTTTATTTCCTTTTCTTCTTCTCGGGGTACGGTGCCCAATAACATTCTGACATACTCATCATCTTGCCGTGTATCCATGATTAAATTCTCTATTCACAACATCAAATCACTGTCAAGGGAGAAGAAAAGAGCATCATTAAATGCAATAAAATAATACGTGGAAAATTTGTGGGTCAGCGTTCCAGACCAGGAAATGAAAATCTGATAAAATGTGCTATTTTCACACTTATTTATGAAGTTCATAAGCTGAAATAGCAATACTTGCTGGTACGACGGTGCTAGCTCAAACATGCACCGATCTCCAAGAAAATTTACAGGGGTGTTTCCTAGATAAATACACAACACTAAAACTTTGAACAGCATTGTAGGACCATTTTTTGATTTTTGGAGGGCAACGGTCACACCCTAACCTGCGGTCGACCCTCCTGCATCATCCAACCTCATTTATGGGATTTTGTGAAGGAGGAAATTGCTGTCTGATCTCCTTCCCTCGTAGCCAGCCAGGCATGGCTGGTCAGGGACTTTGCACAGGAATCTGTCCAGCTGGTTCTTCAAGTTATTTAGGTTAGTGTGCTGGAGATTCCTCACTTCTTTTGGTAGGGTACTGAAAAGCTTTGGGCCTCGTATTCTGAGGGTATTTTCTAGCCTCGTTTTCATGGCCCCTTGTCCACCGCAGCTGGGACAGTACAAAATCTGCCTCTTCTCTCATTCAAGTTTGTTTCTATTTCAATTCTAAGGTTAGGGACTGAGCCTCAAGTATTTTCCATATGTATATTATTGTGTACCGCTCGCTCCTCTTTCGAGAGAGTAGAGTTTCAAGATTGTATCGAGACCAGTAGTCTTCACCTTCCGTTTCCTGTATCTAGACGTAAAAGTAATTTGTTAACTCACTGTTCGTAATGTCTCGTTTTCTGTATGGGCTTGTGAGTACTGAGTAATACTCAATTATTGGGAGGACTAGACTCTTCCATAATTTAAGCATGATGTTTGCTTTTCTGCTGCGGAAGCTCCTCCAGATGATTCCCATTATTTTTCTGGCCGTTGTAATTTTGATGTTATAATGCTCTCTGAATTCTGCATCCGACGACATTATTACTCGATTTGGTGTTATCTGTTTGGCTTGCAGAGTTTTGTACCCTTTATTCTGTAGCTCCTTGTTATTACCATATCTTAGAACTTGGAATTTTTCTTCGTTGAACTTCTTATTGTTGTCTTCTGCCCACTGGAATAATGTTTCAAAGTCGTTTTGTAATTTTTTTCTGTCACCTTCGTTCATCGCCGTGTCATCTGCGAAACATGATACAATACTGTCATTGATATCTGCATCAATAACTGCAATTATTATTATGAACAGCAAGGGAGCTAGTACTGTCCCTTGTAGGACAGAGTTTTCTACTTCCGAGACTTCCGATTTGACTCCATTTACCACCACTCTTTGTGTTCTTTGAGTCAAAAAATTAAATATTCATCTTCCTAGCTTTCCATTAATTCCTGTATTCTTAAGTCTGTGGTCCAAACAGGTAAAAATCCGAAGGTGCCAGGTCTGGACGGTAGGCTGGATGGTCGAGAACTTCAAATTTAAGATCTTGAAGGCATTTTCTAGTCTGTGCAGCGGTATGAGGGCGCGCATTGTCGTGTAACAGAATAACACCTTCTGACAATCTCCCTCTCCGTTTTGTGCGAATTGCTTGCTTTAACTCATTCCGAAGCATGTCAGAATACGATGCACTTGTTACTGTAGTTCCACGCTCTAGATAATGTTCAAGGATAGGGCCTCGTGTCTCCCAAACTAGTGTTAGCATAACTTTACCTGCTGATGGCTGCGCTTTGAACTTCCTTGCAACGGGAGATGTTGGATGCTTCCATTGCATGCTTTGTCGTTTGCTTTCTGGTTCATAGTGATGGATTCAGGTTTCATCTCCAGTGATAATGCGCTCCAAAAAGTTTCACCTTCATTATGATACCGCGCCAAAAGAAGAAAGCAGACGTTCCTACGATTGCGCTTGTGCTCTTCAGTCAACTGTTTGTGCACCCATTTAGCACAAACCTTGTGAAAGCCAAGAATGTCATGAACTATCGAATAGGCTGACCCTTGACTGATGTCTAATGAAGATGCAATTTCTTTTATTGTTAATCTTTTGTCATCGAAAATCATGGCTCTGGCTTCTTTCTGCTCGTCACCACTGGTTGATGTTGATGGTCGCCCTGAGCGCTGAGCATCTGTCACACATGTCCGACCTTCCTTGAACATTTGAATCCACTCGTACACACTTCGCCGTGGTAACGCATTATTCCCATACAGAGCACATAAACGCGTGTGAATTTCAGCTCCTTTCACACCTGGCCACAAAAAACGAACCACGGATCTCTGTTCTTCCAGAGTACAAATTGAAAGCGGTGCAGCCATGCTCACTACTCGTGCGATATGTGACAGCTACGAGTAGCCTAAATAAGCCTATACTGTTGCTAGCCTAAATAAGCCTATAGATCGCAGTTTGGCTCGTTATTACGAATATATATTATAGGGTGATTCAAAAGTCAGGTTACATAGGGCTTTTCTGTTTCTTTGCAGGTAAATGCGTTATGAGATGTTATCGAAGGAGGAGCGCATTGATGTGATATTCCTAGCTGGCTGCACAAGTGCAGTGCCGTTAACGGTGGCCATATCGAACATGTGATGTGACTATTCCCCTGTATCATTACATAATACAGTATATCCCTATGTAACCTGACTTTTGAATCACCCCGTATACACTATATTATCACTAAAGTAAAAAGTGCGGATACTTATTGAAGTACCCTCGTGTGTGTATATATATATATATATATATATATATATATACACACACACAGAGGGTGTTATGAAGTTATGTTTCATAAATTAGTATACATGTTCAGGACGTCAAAGAGAACAAAAAGTTCCTATGAACATAAATCTGGAATTGCTTCGTTTTTGAGCTACAATGCTTTTTTGCCGAGACGATGCTTTTCTCTATACACCTATTGCATGCTTTCTAGATATATCAGAGAACAATAAAATCATTATTATTATTATTATTATTATTATATTATTATCATTATCTTTAGTATTATGACAGGATTTTTATCTCGACTATAACAAGCACGAGCCACTTCATTTCCGACGCATTACATACGAGAAAAGATAGAAGCAATACTCTTCATAAATTTAAAAAAAATTAATAATAATAATAATCATAATAATAATAATAATTTTATTGTTCTCTGATATATCTAGAAAGTACACAATAGGTATACAGAGAATAACATCGTCCTCGGCAAAAAATCAATGTATCTCGGAAACGAAGCGATTGCAGATTTATGTTCATAGGAACTTTTTTGTTCACTTTCACGTCCTGAATATGAATTTAGGAAAGTTAATCGCCCACAATTCACCGCCCACACATTTCACCGCAACACAATTCCTCGCCCATACAATTCACCGAACATACATATATACACATTATATATATATATATATATATATATATATATATGTTCACCCCAACAAAATAAGAATGAATAAAAAAATGTTTGAAACAATATTTATTTACTAAAACCACAATAAAGAAATGTGTCAAATATTTATTTGACAAAATAAAAAGTATTTGCGAAAATTATGTCTAAAACACATTCTAATATGAAATATTATGAGCTATCCCTCTTATATATTCGACAATACAATGCTCTGAATCGTAGCTTTCGACAAGTCTTCGAATTCGTTCAGCACAATTGCGATATTTTCTTTTTTTCTTTTGAGGTTCGTGGCCACCTATGTACTGTTCAATTCTGATTTCACTTAAAGTTTGTTCTTTCTTAAGGCACTCCAGAAATTTCCAAATATTTAGATGATGGGCAGCAACCTGTTCTTCAAATCCTCTATGCCACCCTTCGACAGAATTGTTTGTCTTAGGCAAATTCTGTAAGACGCTATCATAAACATTCCACATTTCGTGCGGAAATTGTGGTGGTCGAGGGATGCCTTCTATCTGGACGTCCAATCCAGGTGTCCTCGAAATAATATACGACTTCTTGTGCTTCAGGAGGAAAAAATGTTATCACATAATAATTCAAATGCATCCACTACTCCCTGTATAGGCACAAATGATATTGCGGATAGCATACGAAGATTTAAGGCGAAATTTGCATCGATTTAAATATCGTTTTTTTAACCCATGAGCTTGAATTGCACGCATGATGCACTGTGAAAAGTGAAAAAAACAGCCTCGTTGTTTTGCATTGGGAAACACTTTTTTACAGCATTAATCATGGCCTTCTCAAAATCCGTCGTTATTGATAATGGGGATGGTGACGGTTCAAAGCTCTTTATCTTTTGTAAAAATATCCTATATGTTTCTTTTGATTTGTCAGGCAGCAAGGTGTACACTAAAGGCAATGAAATGTTTTCTTTTAAACCATGCAGAGTATACAATTGGTGAAATAACAAAGGAACAGTTTTAAATGTTCTGTCGGCATACCAATGTTTGCTTTGTGCCAACAACTGGAGGTTTCGCTTTGTAGCAAAAATTACTATGCGGTTATCAACAGGCCCAGAATGAAAACATAGGAACTCTTCTCCATTATGCGTTTTTGTATAATTTTCAGGAAAATATATATCTTTACGATGAGGTGAGAGGACTGGTCCAGAAATTTTTGTGTCTGATGTTTCGTATTGTTTTTTTATGCTATCTGTCCTTGGGAGGTTAGGCACTGCTGCTTGACTGCAACCAGCAAAAGCATCCGATAATATGGAATGAGGTGAATCATTTGTATTTTTAGTATTTTTACGTATGTTTTCACCAATTTTTAATGCTTCAACATGTGCTGCATCACCACAATGATTATGCTCTTTCCAAGATTTAATTATTTTGTCACTAACTGTGGTCACTCGAGCTGGGCACTTTGTTTTCTGATATTGCTCACACTTCCAATGTATTTTTTCTTTAATTTGCTTTTCTTTGTAAAACAAATGACAACTGATACATAATTTTTGCTTTCCTTTCTCTGTTTGAATAAATTGAAGCGCCATTATGGGTGATGTAGCAGACACACGACACACTGTTTACTGCTTGTAACTTAACAACGACTGATTTAATTTTAATTTAAACTTGCTTGGTTTGTGTCGGGGTGAAATGGCGGTAAATTTGCTTGGTTTGTGAATTGGCAGTAAATTGTGAGCGGTGATTTGTAGGCGATGAATTATCCTGAGCGATGATTTGTGGGCGATGAATTGTGGACGGTGAATTGTGGGCGATGATTTTTCCGGATACCACTGAATATGTATACTAAATTACGAAACATAATTTGATAAAACTCTGTCTGTATATATATATATATATTATATATATATATGATGGGCGACAAACTTCAACTTCGTGAAATGAGGAATCATCGCACGGAACATTTCAAAGGTTGAAAGGAAAGGTATATATAAAAAAATACCTCGTTACCTCGTTCAGGTTCCGTGTGTTGGTCTCTCTTCACACGAAGGTCAGCTGGTGGACCCGCCTCTAGACCTAGCTTCGTGGAAGAGCGAGTTGCTCTCTTGCGCTCTCCACAGTACATAGCCAGGTACATTCGGCTCATCTGGTACCGTCCTGAGCCAGGCATCTAGTCCTCTTTTGAAGACTTCAACTTTGACCCCTGTAACGTTTCTGAGGTCCTTTCGAAGCTGGTTAAAAGTCTTGGCCCCCTGACAACCAAGCTATTTTCCTTCAGTGTTGAGGAGGTCCCTTGTCGGGCTTTTAATTTGGGAACACTACACATTCTGCCTTTCCTATTTTCCAGCATTGTTTGAATGTAATTGGGTTTAGTTTGAGGTTTGGTACCAGTTTTTCGATAATTTTCCATATGTAGATTATGGTGTAACTCTCTTCTTCTTCTTTCCAGGTAGTACAGATTTAGTTTACGTAGTCTTTCCCAGTAGTTGAATTCTTTGCAGCCATGAATCTTGGCTGTGAAATGTCTCTACGTTTCTTCGAGTTTATTAATTTCTTCCTTTTTATATGGGGACGTCAAAACTGAGCAGTATTCAAGTTTTGGTATGATCAGTGTTCTAAGCAGGGGAATCATTACTGTCTTGTCCCTCCTTTCGAACGTTCTTAGTACCTGTGCCGCTACTCTTTTTGCTTTGTTTATTGCTGTCTAATTTTGTGTCTCAAATTTGGCATCATCGGTCATTATTACCCCCAAGTCGACAGCTTTCGTGCTTCTTTGAATTTCCTGTCTATCTGGAGCATGATATGTAGTCTGTTTAAGTTCCTCATTTCTACCATATCTGAAGAGCTGAAATTTCTCGGTGTTAAAAGTCAA
>JAJOZX010010560.1:0-52500 GCA_023014485.1 Bathynomus jamesi | reverse complement strand
GCAACAGTTTCCAAAACATAATGAAAAGTAAAGGAATCATATCTTTTAAAAGATTGAGTACCCCCAGAATAACAAAAGAAGCCATGGGAAAACGGTTAGAACGGTGTAATTCTTTAATAAATACCAAAAACTTCACTTTTTTCTACGTGAAGGTCAAAATATGATAATAAAAACCCACTCTAATAGACAGAGTTTATTTCCACAACAGTTTCGATGCCCACTGGCATCCTCTTCGGGATTCGTTTTTTTGTATCCACCCAAAGGATGCAGTGGGCATCGAAACTGTTATGGAAATAAACTCTGTCTATTAGAGTGGGTTTTTATTATCAGTGTAATTCTTTGTACAGGAAATTTAATTTAGCAGACATTAAACGCATGTTTTTTCAAGATGAGTCCGACTTTACATTAACTGTATCAACAAATCGACAAAACAACCGAGTCAATCATTAACTTCAAAATCGGAAATCCCGCCAGACCGTGTTTATCATCCAATTTCACGATTTTCCAAGAAATTAATGGTATCTTGTGGTGTTTCTTACAATGGAAAAACCAAATTATTCTTTACTGATCCACAGAAAACAAAAATGAACCCGCAAAATTATATTGAACACCTCGGAGAAATTTTACCGGAATGCCAAGACTTGTACCCGAACGAAGATTTATTTTTGTTCAAGACAATGCACCAGCTCATTCAGCCAAGGCAACCCAAGAATTTTTGATGGCGAACATTCCTGAATTCATAAAAAGTGAAGAATGGCCACCAAATTCGCCTGACTTAAATTCTCTGGATTACTTCGTGTAGAATGAGCTGAAGTCATTGGTGTACCATGGTCGCAGGGAACCATTTTCAAACCTGGAAGCACTTAGACAAAGAATTGAGGTTGTTTGGCCTATGGTGCCCCAAGAAAAAATCAAGTCATCCATAGATCAGTGGAAAAGGAGAGTACTGGCCGTAATTCAAGAAAATGGGGGGCCAATACAACATCGATTTCAATAGGGTAAGTTTTACATGAGTTCCATTGAAATTTTTTGCACATGATAACTATACTATTGGCTACATCTTGTACTAATTTGGGTGTATAAGCTTCACTAGTTTGAAATTTGTAGGAAAACCAAAGTGTCCAGGTTTTTTTCGTCCATCCGGTATAGACATTGGGTGTTTCACAACCGGTCTGCTACACTTTGGCGGGGGGGGGGGGGTGATTTAGGGGATAATATCGAGTAAAAAAGTTAATACAACATAGGTGCTATTTCCAACCGTTGTGGAGTTCGGACGTTTTAAGATGTGCAAACAGCAAATCCCGACTTGTGTGTAATTTGACAGATGGCAGCACTGGTGGTAGTTTCGGTTAACGAAGTTACCACTACTAATCCTCAGAGTTTTCTTTCAGTTTGTTCTGATCTGTGATACGAGACACTGTGTTGCGCTAAGATGAACAATCAAAATGAATCAACAGTTCACACCTGCTGAACGCTGATATTCATCTCACTTGTGGATTCTGTGATAGTAACAGCGAGCGGCAGTTGAGAAATATCAAAGACGTTTTCCGAGCTGCCGAATACCGAACAGGCAAGTGTTTATTGACACACACATCAGGGATTAAGGGAAACAGGGACAATTGTTCCACGTAACCAAGAACATGTAGCACGACGGCCGTTGCTGTGGAGGAGCGCACACTGGACCTAGTACAACGTAGCCCAACTACCAGTGTTCGAAGGATTTCTAGACGAATTGGTGAATCCGCATCGTGTGTATGGCGAACCATACATGAAGAGTTTGTATTCCTATCATTTTCAACGTGTGCAAGCTCTTCAACCGGATGATTACGATAAACGTGTTCAATTTTGCCAGTGGATGGTTATGCATTACCAAATTCTTAATCGCATACTGTTTAGTGATGAAGCACAATTCGATTAGCTGCTGATATTTATCTGAACTTCCTGACGAACGAATTGCCACTTTTGATGGAGAACGTGCCCTTGGAGACAAGGCACAGAATGTTCCTTCGGCACGATGGGGCGCCACCACATTTTGGCCGTTATATTACGGATTACTTGAATCAGCGCTACGGGAATCGTTGAATTGGTCGTGCTTGTCCAATATCGTGGCCCCCGAGATCTCCTGACCTAACCCCGTTAGATCTCTTTTTATGGGGCCTTTTTTTTATGTAGGAAGGAGGGGGCTAAGGGCGAGCGCCCGCAAAAGTAACCCCTCCACAAAGACAGAGAGAGCCAAAAACAAGGTCTCCGAGGCTCAATGATGCGATTTTTTTTTAAATGTAAATTTTGTAAAGTTTGTGTAGTGTGTAATGAAAGAGATGGTCTACAAGACCAAAGTACAAACGAGGGAGGAACTCTTGCGTCGGATTATGGATGCCGCTGCTTATATAGGAGACCACCCAGAAATGATTCAGTAGGCAGTGGAATCTTGTTTGGAATGAGCAAGGCTGTGCATTGAAAATCGAAGCGGATATTTTGAACAATTATAAGGTGTATCTCATAAAATGTAGCAATAAATACATCAGATTAATACTCTCGTTTATTTTTTTCCGTGCACCTTAAAAAGTCCGTGGCTCCGCAACGGTTGGAAATAGCACCGATGTTGTATTAACTTTTTCCCCCACCCCCCAAATCACATACTCTTAGATCTATGAATGAAATCATTGAGTCTCAAAATACAATAAATAGCAACTGTGTCAGTGTCGCTCGTTTCAGAAGGTATCCACTGACACCTTCTGAAACGAGCGACACAGTAATGGAAACATATCTATTTTGAACTTAAATATCAGAAGCCTTCCAAATCACTTTGATGAGCTGACGGCCAATCTAAAATTGTTATAATATAAATTCAAATGTATCATATTTACCGAGACCTAGTTAAATGATAAGTCATTTTTTGATATACCGGGCTACACGAGCCACCACATACTGTATATAGAAATAATAACAGAGGCGGCGGAGTAAGCATTTATATAGATACTAATCATAAAAGTAAGAGTATTGAGCAACTGATAGGCATAGATGATCATTCTGAAACCCTAGCACAGTGGTTCTCAACCTGGGGTACGCGAGGGAATCTTAGGGGGTACGCGACGGGGTCCTGAAAATATAACCCTTTTAATTTTATATACGATTAACAAACGGCCACAAGTAACACGGTCGTAAAGAAAGTAAGCATCCTCTATGCCTCTCGAAAATCCAGAAAGTCCCTTGAAAGAGTTCAAGGGGTACGGAAGAAGAAAAAGGTTGAGAACCGCTGCCCTAGCAGTTGGAGTGTACGAGTATATAAATAATATTTCCTATTCAATATTAGGCATCTACCGACCACCAAATGGTAACGTGCGATTCCTTGTTACGAGCATAGATAAAACTTTAACTTGTAATCACATCAACAATACTTGCTAAAATAAACTCTAATAATAATGCTAATTTCTTCTACAATCTCATCACTGCAAATAGCTTTAACCATAACTAAGCCAACAAGACTACATAGTACCATAGAAAACGCCACTTTATTAGACCAAATCTGGGTGCGAGCTCCACTTGACTGTACATCAGATATACTGCTATTACACACTACGGACCATCTTGCCCACATACACAATACTAATTAGCCCTTTACAAATAGAGGAGAAAATAAAAATTGATTATAGACCTTACACTTATATCATCAAAATAAATTGAAATTTATCAGAGAAATATCAAGTTTTGACTGGTCGAGAATAACTGAACGTAATTGTGAAATAGAAACAAAATTTCAAACATTCTCAAACACACTAATGGATATATTTAATACTAATTTTCCTATAAAGTCGAAACTCGTGTCAAAAAAGAACTATAACAGTCAGTTGATAACTGCAGCCCTCATTTGTAAGCATAAACCGTAAACATTCTCTCTACTAACTATGGAAGAATTATATTATGAACGAATAAACATAAAAATTATTGTAACAGGCTTAATTCGATCATAAAAACTGCAAAAGCGGACCAATATTGTTCTAAAATTACCGAACAAAAATCTAATCCTAAAGGATTATGGAATATTTTAAAAGCCATAAATTAAAGCCAAAAATTAAAAGACAAATCCCGTAACTTCGTTAACACAGGATGGAATTTTCTACAGTGATCCCAAAGACATGGCCAATTTATTAAAAATTTCTTTTCGATAATAGGAAGCAGTACGGCAGCTGCCATTCCAGAATCAAAACAGTCGATACCAACAATATATGCCACAACCCACACCAAATACTTTCTTCCTTGAACCAATTCTGCCAAACGAAACATCAGCTCCATTAAAAAACTTAAAAAATAAAAGCACCGATATCAGTTCAATTCCAGTGAAAATGTATAAACTAATATCAGATTAAGAATTATGAAAATGTTACATCCAAGTTTAAAGTAGGAAGAAAAATAATCCTAAATGATCTTAAAGCTGTATATATCAAGTATAAGAAGCCTCATACATTAAACGGAGCATTATTTCTCAAAAGAATTGCTTGTATTATAGAAAACAACGACCATGTCACTACAGGGTGTCCATAAAGTCAAGCATAATAGGAACATAAGCATTGTCTATTTATTTATGTCTCCATCAGGTCAAATATATTGAGGAACATTCAAAGAAACCCGCTTTTTCGTTTACAAACATGTTTTGAGATTGGTCGGAGTAATTATGTAGCTAAGGGGCGTCGCCGAGTTCGGTGATAATTTTTGTTTTTTTAGCCTGTGTTTTCATGCTTTGTGTAGTAGATATTGTCAGCAGTTGTAGAATTATTAAAAAACACCAGTTTTAAGGTGTTTTGGATAGACAAGTACCACTCCACAAAGCATGAAAAAGTAGCAGAAAAAACAAGAATTATCACCAAATAATGCAGGAAAAAAATAATAATTATCACCAATTAAATAACTAAGGTCAATTGAATGCCCGGTTAGGTCAACTGTACGCCCTTGATGATTAGTTAGGTTAAGTCGTGATATTTTCGTTAGTTTTAACGGAAATATCACAATTTAACCTAACCAATCGTCAAGGGCGTACAGTTGACCTAACCGGGCATTCAATTGACCTAACTGGCATTCAATTGACCTAATCGGCATTCAATTGACCAGGAGAAACTCGTAAGTAGTTAGATCACAGCACTACATTATCACATGCTCGCACTACAACAATAATTTTAAAAATAACGATGAACTTCGATATAATTAAGATCGCAAGTTTCGCACACCACGTTGGAATCCAGACTAAGAAATGGCGCGATTTTAAACCTGGAATAGAGCCATGTTTAAATTTGATTGGCTGGATGACGTCACGAGAGCACGTGTCGTTTGGTGATTGGTTGACGTCCTCCATGTTGATCATCTACAGAAGCTAAGGCTAACAAAGACCCTAAGATCCACTCTAAGGTTAGTTTGAGAGAAAGAAGAGAGTAGGGGGTTAAAAGAGAATAAGGGGTTAAGTAAGTAGCAAAACATATTATTCGTGGGTTAACATTCATTCAGAAAAAGAGACACTCCCCATAATCATCCGCCGGCCCCTGCCGACAAGTCGGAAAAATAGTCGAAGAGAATAGGAAAGGGGTGAAAGATGAAAAGTAAAATAAGAACGCTTACAAACCATGCAAACACAGTCTTAACTCAAAGAAACATTGTCATACCAAACTACGACATGCAAGTAAAGAGAGGATAAGAAATGAAAAAAAAGTATGAAGAGTATAAAAAAAATGGGTTAGTTTACGCTACGAGCTACACCTAAGTTCGTGTTAGTATTTTTTTAATATAATTTTATTGCTGGCATATCACACGCTGGCATGTCACAAGCTGGTATTAATCGTCAACAGACTCAAACCTCGACCTTTACCCCCAGAACTCCCGTTGCTAATTGTTTTATTATTTTAAACGACACGTTAATATTTTTAAAATGCCTATCTAAACGGTTTTTAAACATATTAACGCTGGTAGATTTCACGACGGACGCAGGAAAATTATTCCATTTATCAGTTACTTTAAACGAAAAAGAGTTTTTAGCGATGTTAGTAATGAAACGTCTGCCACGTAATTTAAGGCCGTTATTACGAGTATTGCTGTTATCGAAAATGAACAATGTGAAAATTTGCGTTATCGATTTTATTAACAGTTTTGTAAACTTTAATAAGTTCCCCCTTTAATCTCCTAGTTTCGAGTGAATGGTCTAACTCTTTAATCCTATCTTTGTAAACAAGACTTGTTACGTAGTGACGGAATTAGTTTTGTGACGGGTCACTGAACCCTTTTCAACCTATCAATATCCTCACGCAAATACGGACACCAAAACTGAACGGCATATTCTGAGGCCTGACTAGGGACTTCTAAAGGGGCAATATAATATTCTTCGATTTAAATTCAAAATTACGCGCTATGAAGCCTAACATCCTATTAGCTTTTGAGCAAGACTCCAGGTACTGGTTCCTAACTTTTAAATCCTTAGATACGCGTAAGCCTAAATCTATTTCCTCGTTAACGCTCGCTAACTATCATCCATCATGTACATGTAATTGTTGTTACGAGAACCTATATACACAAAACTTTACACATGTCTACGTTAAATTGCATCTGCCACTTATCTGTCAACTCCATAATCCTATTTACATCGTCTTGGAGCCTATTTCTATCGTCCACGTTAAGAACTTGTCCACGTTCAGAACTTTACCGCCTATTTTAGTATCGCCCGCGAATTTTGACACGTTACTGGTCAAGCCTACATCTATGTCGTTAATGTAGATTACGAATAGCAATGGCCTAACACTGAACCCTGAGGAACACCGGTACCTACATCCAACCACTCCGATTCCCTACCATTAACAACGACCTTCTGTTTCTGGCACGAAGCCATTCCTCTAACCAGTTAGCTACCTGACTGCATATACCGTGCGCTTTAACTTCGCAATTAATCTTCTATGCGGAACTGTATCGAACGCTTTTTTAAAGTCTAAATAAATAACGTCAGCCGCTCTATGCCTATCGTATTCGCGCACTATTTCGTTATAAAACTCTAACAAATTAGTTAAACAAGATTTATGGCGTCGAAACCCATGCTGCCTACTATTAATCAAATCGCGACTTTCGAAGCGATCGACGATATAATCCGTAACTACGGACTCCAAAAGCTTACCGACAATTGACGTTAAGTTAATAGGCCTATAATTGCTAGCTACTGTGCGGTCGCCTTTAAAAATGGGCGTAACGTTAGCTAATTTGAAGTCTTCAGGAATAATCCCCGCTTCCAGCGATTTATTAAAAATTTTTGTTCAGAGGCCTACGATAACGTCTTTCAAATCTTTCAAATGTCTAGGATAAAGCGCGTCAGGGCCTGGAGCCTTACTAACTTTTAGCGTATCGATATAATGCGCAACCTCACCCACGTAAACAGTTATTTCATTCAAAATAGTCTCGCTACTAAATGGAACGATATCGTCCACGTCGGGGGAATGATTTACATATTCTTCGGTAAAAACTGTCGCAAAAAAGTTTTTAAAAATACCCGCCATCGCCTGAGCGTCTGAAGCCAAAGCGCCATTACTGTCCACTAGAAGGCCTATGTTATTTTTTATCGGCTTACGATTATTGACGTAGTCAAAAAACCTTTCCGGATTATGTTTACTATCCGCAGCTACAAGTATCTCAAAATTACGCTTAACATTCCTAACAGATCTTTTAACCTGACGTCTAAGCTCGATATATCTATTAAAATTAGCTACCATGCCCTTGCGCTTATTAAGTCTATACGCTCTGTTACGCTCGTTTATGAACTCGCCTATTTCCCTAGTCCACCACTTGTGCCTACCATGATTACTAGCGCGCTTGGACCTACACGGAATAAACTTCTTTTCGATATTCAAAAAACTTTCTTCAAACGCCTCCCAATGAAAATTTTTGTCATTACCCATAAATAAATTATCCTAGTCCACTACTCTCATCCTATCCGCAAAACTATCAAAATTGGCCCTACGAAAATCAGGGACTTCTATTACGTTACTATCCTTACTGTTTTCTATGAATAGCTTAAACCTAATAATTTGGTGATCACTACATCCCAAACTCTCACCTACTTCTAAATCTTCGACTACATTTTCGTCGTTCATCACCACCACATCTAAAATATTGTCACCGCGCGTTTGGTCAGTAAACATCTGTAGTAAAAAATTATCTTCCATGAACTCAATCAGTCTCAAACCTTCATCATTACCATAAAAGTCTCGTAATTAACGTTAGGGCAGTTAACGTCTCTGTCAACTATACTATCCCGATTATTAATAAAGTTACCAAGAAGTGTGTAAAATCTAGTATCGATATCGAGGGGTTGAACGGGAGGTCTATAAACAACAACGAAATTACGCGCCCTAACTTCGACGCATTAATTGCTGCCGGAAAATCTATCTTAACCTCGATAGCCCTAATGGAATTACGAATGTACAACAAAACGCCGCCACCAATCCTATGTAAACTGTCATTAGTAAAAAGTTTGGATCACCTGAAGATCAGGGACCCCAGCCTTCTCTAGTTAGCCTCATAAGGCTAACTAACGAAAATATCACAACCTAACCTAACCAGTCGTTAGGTCAGCTGTACTCCCTTGACGATTAGTTAGGTAGGTAGGTCGTGATATTTCGTTAGTTAGCCTTATAAAGCTAACTGAGGGAGGCTGGGGGATCTGATCTTAGGTGATCCAAACGTTTAAAACCCGTCACATCAAGTTCCCCAACAAGTCCCGAGTTACAGTATTTAACCACGTTTCGGTTATAGCAACTATATCATAGTTCCCGGAATAAATTATCCCCTTAAATTCGTTCAATTTATTTCTAATACTACGCGCGTTACGGATCGGCGTTTTAAACTATTTTTCAGGTCGGACCGGTGTTTCCCGGTCCCACAACGTTTAAAGAGGGCTTCGATCTATACAGCTTTCAAAATGTTTTCATCGATTAACCTACCTAGCCTAGCATTCCCTATTTCATTGAAATGCACCCCCCATCTTTTATAAAAAGGCTAGGATCACTAAATTTTGACCACAGCTTTACGAAGGGTACATTTTCCTGAGCACAAATCTCTCCAAGTTTAGTGTTCAAAAATTTTTTTGGACGTAATCCTAAAACTTAAACCGGCCTAGGGTAATACCTAGAGCTAAAGACCTATCCGATCTTGCCTTCAGGGACCTAATTAACCCCTTGTATCTCTCCAAAAGGTCAGGCACTCTCGTATCGGGCCTAAACGAGTCGTTGACCCTACCATCGTCACCAACATCGAGTGACGGGAGGCAACATCAATCCTATCTACTTCGTCTCTAATTCTGTCAACCCTGGTCCCTGGTAGACAGACCATAGTTCCCGGAATAAATTATCCCCTTAAATTCGTTCAATTTATTTCTAATACTACGCGCGTTACGGATCGGCGTTTTAAACTATTTTTCAGGTCGGACCGGTGTTTCCCGGTCCCACAACGTTTAAAGAGGGCTTCGATCTATACAGCTTTCAAAATGTTTTCATCGATTAACCTACCTAGCCTAGCATTCCCTATTTCATTGAAATGCACCCCCCATCTTTTATAAAAAGGCTAGGATCACTAAATTTTGACCACAGCTTTACGAAGGGTACATTTTCCTGAGCACAAATCTCTCCAAGTTTAGTGTTCAAAAATTTTTTTGGACGTAATCCTAAAACTTAAACCGGCCTAGGGTAATACCTAGAGCTAAAGACCTATCCGATCTTGCCTTCAGGGACCTAATTAACCCCTTGTATCTCTCCAAAAGGTCAGGCACTCTCGTATCGGGCCTAAACGAGTCGTTGACCCTACCATCGTCACCAACATCGAGTGACGGGAGGCAACATCAATCCTATCTACTTCGTCTCTAATTCTGTCAACCCTGGTCCCTGGTAGACAGACCATAGTTCCCGGAATAAATTATCCCCTTAAATTCGTTCAATTTATTTCTAATACTACGCGCGTTACGGATCGGCGTTTTAAACTATTTTTCAGGTCGGACCGGTGTTTCCCGGTCCCACAACGTTTAAAGAGGGCTTCGATCTATACAGCTTTCAAAATGTTTTCATCGATTAACCTACCTAGCCTAGCATTCCCTATTTCATTGAAATGCCCCCCATCTTTTATAAAAAGGCTAGGATCACTAAATTTTGACCACAGCTTTACGAAGGGTACATTTTCCTGAGCACAAATCTCTCCAAGTTTAGTGTTCAAAAATTTTTTTGGACGTAATCCTAAAACTTAAACCGGCCTAGGGTAATACCTAGAGCTAAAGACCTATCCGATCTTGCCTTCAGGGACCTAATTAACCCCTTGTATCTCTCCAAAAGGTCAGGCACTCTCGTATCGGGCCTAAACGAGTCGTTGACCCTACCATCGTCACCAACATCGAGTGACGGGAGGCAACATCAATCCTATCTACTTCGTCTCTAATTCTGTCAACCCTGGTCCCTGGTAGACAGACCCTCCTCCTCTTGGTTGGATTCAGTTCAACGAATTCCTTATCCATATGACGCACTAAGGAGTCCCCAATTTAAATCGTTTCCCCCTCGTTCACATCCCTATCCAACTGGGCGAAAAGGTTCGAAACCTCGATAGGGGGGGAGGGGATTCTTATCACCTAACGTACGTGGCCTAGCTCCACCCTTAACTACTTTAAATTCCTCCTTGTCTACTAATCTCGGACCAACCTTAACCCCGTCCTCAACTCTGTCTAACCTTCCCGATAAGCTACCTATACTAGAAACTAGGTTTCTAACCTCACCCTTTAACTTACTAACGTCTTCAACGTTAGTATAGGTTCGGCCTTCGTCAACTGTAAGCCTATTCCTGCCCTCATCAGGCGTTGCAAGTCTTTCCGTCACCTCGCGTACGTTTTAATCAACTATCTCTTCGCTTAACTAAAAAAAAAAAAATTAAACTGATCTCTCGGTAATCGCCATAGGACCATTGTTGTAATCTTTAAAATCAGTCTACCACCGATTAACCCCACACTTTCCACACGACGCTTTCTGCGATGGCATCGCGCAAGTTAAGGTAGTTAACGTTTATAACCATCACAAGTTTAAATTAAATTAAGCCGGCACGCTTTGAAAACTTCTAAATCGCTAAAAACCACTAATATTTAGTTACTTAACTATAACACTGAACATAAACGCAAGTATATAAAATTCAGATCTTTCCAACAGTAAATTTATCGGCAATATCCAAAAGTAAAAACAATATCAGAGAGCCCAGGGAATGCGTTCGCTCAGTAAGGAGTTTGGCTATCGCCGCTATTATGGCGGCGATAGCGGCAAATTCGAATTTTTTTTAACATAATTTCCTTAAATTTCAACATAAAATGATATTTCCCCAGTATATAATTAATTGTAGTGTGATGTACATATATTTCTAAAGTCGAAAAGGGTAGTGTATGTTTGTAAAGCCGCGACGCCACTTAGCTGCATAATAGCCTTGGTGGGGAATCATTTCGAACAAATAAATAAAACAAAATAAATAAATAAACAACACAAATGTATTTTCCTTTGATGCGTGATTTTATGGGCACCCTGTATTTCCACCATTCTTTGCGAGTTTACTATACTAATAAAAAAAATAGTTTGTTGAACTGTTAATAAATATTGGGATCTTTTCCGTTTGGGGTCTTTGGTTAACCTTTGGTTAGCTTCCGCCCGAATTGTTTATTCTGACAAAGGTCAAGCTTTTCACTCCACCTTAGACCTACAGTTTAACGTGGAATCCGAACCACGCCCCATCAGCAGCCCAGCGTCTTAACCAGTAGGCCACCTAGGGTACCCATTTATCTACCAACCACTTTCTTTATTGTGTGGAAGGATGAACAACTGGGTTTTGCTGCGCGCCGGCTGCCGTCGGGTTTCGAACCCGGGGCCGATGGATTCGTAGTCAGCGACGCTAACCACTACACCACCGAGGCGCATTTTAATGAAAATCAGTATACTAATGTAGTTTTGGTCACTGACTTCAAAAATAACTTTCTTTTTTTGGAGAAATGAAAAATAAACATGTTAGAGCACTTTAAATAATTAATGTGTTTTTAACGAAAATATCATGACTTAACCTAACCAATCGTCAAGGGCGTACAGTTGACCTAACCGGGCATTCAGTTGACCTAACTGGGCATTAATTCTTTATTTTTTTCTGCTACTTTTACAGATCTGCCGGGATCCTTCAAAAAACATATTCTTCGTTAGGTGTAATTTAAAGTTGCACTTTTTACCGTTTGACCGACGCTTTTGGCAGCGAAAGAACTGGGTATTTTTATCAAAGGAACACACTTTCCGACACTCAGAGCACTTTTTCATAAACAGTAGCAGTTTGTGACTCTGGCTAAATTTAACACAATCCTCTGTAACTAGTTTAAGCTAGTTAAAACACATTAATTATTTAAAGTGCTCTAACATGTTTGTTTTTCATTTCTCTAAAAAAAGAAAGTTATTTTTGAAATCAGTGACCAAAACTCCATTAGTATACCGATTTTCATTAAAATTCGCTGCTAGCCCCTAAACGGAAAAGACCCAAATATTATATGCAGATGTAATGTATTATTATTTATAAAAAAGATTGTATATAGTAACTATTTCAGCCATTATTTATAAGTTTGCTAATAAAAAATAAGTTCTTGACATGTTAATAAATATTGTTTCCAGATGTGACCTATTTACTCTTCAGTCACTTTTAAATTATGTATATGTATGCGACTTTTATAAGATGATCATCATCAAGGATGGAATGTGAACGCTGTTGCCCGAAGATAAGAAAATAAAAGATAAGAAAAATAAATAAAAAATGGAAATATATATCTATATTGATGATTAAAACATTTTAACTACTCCATCGATATAAAATTGAGGTCGGGGGTTCGACTCCCGATAGTGTAATATCACTGCTATGCCTAAGACATGGTGGACACCTTGGGGTAGCGTGAAAAGAAGATGCTTACGATTTAGGTTAGGTTATTATAGTCTATTTTCAAAGTAGCAATGGGCTGTGGCACCCCATATATTGAAGGTTAGGTTAAGTTCGTTTATGTTGTTCTTCGGTAGCGTGAAGATTGAGGTTAGGTTGTTACAAATTTTCTACTATTTGGAGGGTGGTACCCTCCTTAGCACTGAAACTTCCCCCATTGACACTGGCACTCCCACTCTCTCCTCCCTCCCCATTTGCCCCACTCGACAGTTTTGCGCCTCTCTCTACTACAGAGCTGTTAAGAAAAATGATAATCGACAAAGGAAGTTTTCGTAAAATGTTTATTAGGTTTACGAATATACTGTAATCATTATGTATACAACAGTATATATATATATATATATATATAATATATAATATATATATATATATGATGATTGATGAATAAAACCACGAAGGGAAAAAAACACAAAGTGGTGCTCAAGCGCTTTCGTCTAATGACATCCTCAGGAACACTCCTGAGGATGTGACATGCCAGCGTGTGATGCCAGCAATAAAATTATAAAAAAAAAAAAAAAAATTAGACTAACACGAATGTAGATGTAGCTCATAGCGTAAACTAACCCACTTTTTGTTTAACTTTACCTACTTTTTTTTTTTTTTTTTTTCCCTTACTTTGCATGTCTCTACCTCTTTCCTTGCATGTTTGTAGTTTGCATGGTATGACAGTGAGTTAAGACTGTTTGCATGGTTTGTAAGCGTTCTTATTTTACTTCTTTTCATCTTTCACCCCTCTCCTATTCTCTCCGACTATCTTTCTGACTTGTCGGCAGTGGCCGGCGGATGATGATGGTGCGACACTTTTCCTCTTTTTCTGAATGAATGTTAACCCATGAGTGATAGGTGTTGCTCTTACTTAACCCCTTATTCTCTTCTCTTCTCTTAACCCGCTACTCTTTCCTTTCTCTCGGGCTAACCTTAGAGTGGATCTTAGGGTCTTTGTTAGCCTTAGCTTCTGTAGATCTGTAGATGTCATTAGACGAAAGCGCTTGAGCACCACTTTGTGTTTCTTTTCCCTTCGTGGTTTTATTCATCATAAATATTTTTCACGTGTCACTTTCGTGAAATAATTTTCATATATATATATATATATATATGATGCAAACCCACAAGGAAAAAGAAAAATGATTCCATGGCCTTTCTTGGATTCAGAAGTAGACCTCGTCAGGGAATGAAGGGAGAAGGCAAGATGACAAAACTATAAACCTGCGTACAGCGGGAGAGAAAAATATAAAGATTAGCACGTGATTAACAAGAGTTAATTAGAGGCAAAAGGTACTGTATTTTAACAGGATATTGTCAATTTTATACATTCCTGCACTGTTATTGAAATAATTTTTAAAATGGATAAATACACATTCTAGAATATTCCTTTCAATTATATCTCTGTTTTTAACAAGCGCTTTAGAACCATCCCACTTGATACTATGATTACATTTGTACATATGGTTAAACAATGCACTAGAATTATTTGCTGTTCTACACGCATATTTATGCTGTTTTACCCTACTGTCTAACGTTTTACCCGTTTGGCCTATATGTACACTGAGTTACATTGTGTACACTGTACATCCGATCGAATACACACAACCAACCGCAACTCTAATGTGCATTTTTATTCTGACCATCATCCCTCGATTAAATCTTTTATTTTCTCTGCTATGTTTCTTAGAGCATTGAGAGTTGTCAGTCCTGAATTTTTTTTCCGAGTTATGCAATATCATGAATACTGGTACTAAATTTTTTTATCCTATTTAATTTTTAGATAACTGCCTGAGGAAAGCCAAGAATAGGTATTATAATAGTGTAACTGTAAAGGAATTTGGGCGTAAAAAAATCCTTAGCCTACCTTACCATGTTAATTTTCAATATTTCCCGACTTTACTTAAATCAATTGGTATGAACGTAGTCTTAAGTATAATAATACTGTCAAATCACGCCTAATAAAGAATAGCCCGGATAATGCAGTTGGTTGTGTGTAGTCAATCGGATGTACACAATGTAACTCAGAATGCAAAGGCCGAACGGGTAAAACGTTAGACATTAGGGTAAAACAGCATAAATATGCGTGTAGAACAGCAAATAATTCCAGTGCATTGTTTAACCATATGTACAAATGTAATCATAGTATCAAGTGGGATAGTTCTAAAGCGCTTGTTAAAAATAGATATAAGTGAAAGGAATATTCTAGAATGTGCATTTATTCATTTTAAAAATAATTTCAATAACAGTGCGGGAATGTATAAAATTTACAATATCCTGTTAAAATACCTTTTGCCTCTAATTAGCTCTTGTTAATCATGTGCTAATCTTTTTATTTTTTTGTCCCGCTGTACATAGGTATATATTTTTGTCATCTTGCCTTCTTCCTTCATTCCCTGACGAGGTGTACTTCGGAATACACAAAAAGCCTTGGAATCATTTTTTCTTTTTCTTTGTGGGGTTTGCATCATACATTAATTTCACGTGTTTAATTGTGAAATTCATCCCATATATATATATATATATACATATATATTCTTCTGCAAATAAAGTGAGACAATATATACCAAACGCGTTTTCAGCATACAAAATGATTCCATTTTCTTCCAGTAAATTCGAATTTTTTCTAGCATAATTTGCTTAAACTTCACCATAAAATGATATTTCCCCGGTATATAATTAATTGTAGTGTGATGTACATATATTTCTAAAGTCGAAAAAGGTAGTGTATGTTTGTAAAGCCGCGACGCCGCTTAGCTGCATAATAGCTGTACTGTACATATATTTCTAAAGTCGAAAAAGGTAGTGTATGTTTGTAAAGCCGCGACGCCACTTAGCTGCATAATAGCCTTGGTGGGGAATCATTTCGAACAAATAAATAAAACAAAATAAATAAATAAACAACACAAATGTATTTTCCTGTGATGCGTGACTTTATGGGCACCCTGTATTTCCACCATTCTTTGCGAGTTTACTATACTAATAAAAAAATAGTTTGTTGAACTGTTAATAAATATTGGAATCTTTTCCGTTTGGGGTCTTTGGTTAACCTTTGGTTAGCTTCTGCCCGAATTGTTTATTCTGACGAAGGTCAAGCTTTTCACTCCACCTTAGACCTACAGTTTAACGTGGAATCCGAACCACGCCCCATCAGCAGCCCAGCGTCTTAACCAGTAGGCCACCTAGGGTACCCATTTACCTACCAACCACTTTCTTTATTGTGTGGAAGGATGAACAGCTGGGTTTTGCTGCGCTTCGGCTGCCGTCGGGTTTCGAACCCGGGGCCGATGGATTCGTAGTCAGCGACGCTAACCACTATACCACCGAGGCGCATTTTAATGAAAATCGGTATACTAATGTAGGTTTGGTCACTGATTTAAAAAATAACTTTCTTTTTTTGGAGAAATGAAAAATAAACATGTTAGAGCACTTTAAATAATTAATGTGTTTTTAACGAAAATATCATGACTTAACCTAACCAATCGTCAAGGGCGTACAGTTGACCTAACCTGGCATTCAGTTGACCTAACTTGGCATTAATTCTTGATTTTTTTTCTGCTACTTTTACAGATCTGCCGGGATCCTTCAAAAAACATATTCTTAGTTAGGTGTAATTTAAGGTTGCACTTTTTACCGTTTGACCGACGCTTTTGGCAGCGAAAGAACTGGGTATTTTTATCAAAGGAACACACTTTCCTACACTTAGAGCACTTTTTCATAAACAGTAGCGTTTGTGACTCTGGCTAAATTTAACACAATCCTCTGTAACTAGTTTAAGCTAGTAAAAACACATTAATATTTAAAGTGCTCTAACAGGTTTGTTTTTCATTTCTCCAAAAAAGAAAGTTATTTTTGAAATCAGTGACCAAAACTCCATTAGTATACCGATTTTCATTAAAATTCGCTGCTAGCCCCCAAACGGAAAAGACCCAAATATTACATGCAGATGTAATGTATTATTATTTATAAAAAAGATTGTATATAGTAACTATTTCAGCCATTATTTATAAGTTTGCTAATAAAAAATAAGTTCTTGACATGTTAATAAATATTGTTTCCAGATGTGACCTATTTACTCTTCAGTCACTTTTAAATTATGTATATGTATGCGACTTTTGTAAGATGATCATCATCAAGGTTGGAATGTGAAAGCTGTTTGCCCGAAGATAAGAAAATAAAAGATAAGAAAAATAAATAAAAAATGGAAATATATATCTATATTGATGATTAAAACATTTTAACTACTCCATCGATATAAAATTAAGGTCGGGGGTTCGACTCCCGATGGTGTAATATCACTGCTATGCCTAAGACATGGTGGACGCCTTGGGGTAGCGTGAAAAGAAGATGCTTACGATTTAGGTTAGGTTATTATAGTCTATTTTCAAAGTAGCAATGGGCTGTGGCACCCCATATATTGAAGGTTAGGTTAAGTTCGTTTATGTTGTTCTTCGGTAGCGTGAAGATTGAGGTTAGGTTGTTACAAATTTTCTACTATTTGGAGGGTGGTACCCTCCTTAGCACTGAAACTTCCCCCCATTGACACTGGCACTCCCACTCTCTCCTCCTCCCCATTTGCCCCACTCGACAGTTTTGCGCCTCTCTCTACTACAGAGCTGTTAGGAAAAATGATAATCGACAAATGAAGTTTTCGTAAAATGTTTATTAGGTTTACGAATATACTGTAATCATTATGTATACAACAGTATGTGTATATATATATATATATATATATATATATATATATATATGATGATTGATGAATAAAACCACGAAGGGAAAAAAACACAAAGTGGTGCTCAAGCGCTTTCGTCTAATGACATCCTCAGGAACACTCCTGAGGATGTCATTAGACGAAAGCGCTTGAGCACCACTTTGTGTTTCTTTTCCCTTCGTGGTTTTATTCATCATAAATATTTTTCACGTGTCACTTTCGTGAAATAATTTTCATATATATATATATATATATATGATGCAAACCCACAAGGAAAAAGAAAAATGATTCCATGGCCTTTCTTGGATTCAGAAGTAGACCTCGTCAGGGAATGAAGGGAGAAGGCAAGATAACAAAACTATAAACCTGCGTACAGCGGGAGAGAAAACTATAAAGATTAGCACGTGATTAACAAGAGTTAATTAGAGGCAAAAGGTACTGTATTTTAACAGGATATTGTCAATTTTATACATTCCTGCACTGTCATTGAAATAATTTTTAAAATGGATAAATACACATTCTAGAATATTCCTTTCAATTATATCTCTGTTTTTAACAAGCGCTTTAGAACCATCCCACTTGATACTATGATTACATTTGTACATATGGTTAAACAATGCACTAGAATTATTTGCTGTTCTTCACGCATATTTATGCTGTTTTACCCTACTGTCTAACGTTTTACCCGTTTGGCCTATATGTACACTGAGTTACATTGTGTACACTGTACATCCGATCGAATACACACAATCAACCGCAACTCTAATGTGCATTTTTATTCTGACCATCATCCCTCGATTAAATCTTTTATTTTCTCTGCTATGTTTCTTAGAGCATTGAGAGTTGTCAGTCCTGAATTTTTAGATTCCGAGTTATGCAATATCATGAATACTGGTACTAAATTTTTTTATCCTATTTCATTTTTAGATAACTGCCTGAGGAAAGCCAAGAATAGGTATTATAATAGTGTAACTGTAAAGGAATTTGGGCGTAAAAATATCCTTAGCCTACCTTACCATGTTAATTTTCAATATTTCCCGACTTTACTTAAATCAATTGGTATGAACGTAGTCTTTAAGTATAATAATACTGTCAAATCACGCCTAATAAAGAATAGCCCGGATAATGCAGTTGGTTGTGTGTAGTCAATCGGATGTACACAATGTAACTCAGAATGCAAAGGCCGAACGGGTAAAACGTTAGACATTAGGGTAAAACAGCATAAATATGCGTGTAGAACAGCAAATAATTCCAGTGCATTGTTTAACCATATGTACAAATGTAATCATAGTATCAAGTGGGATAGTTCTAAAGCGCTTGTTAAAAATAGATATAATTGAAAGGAATATTCTAGAATGTGCATTTATTCATTTTAAAAATAATTTCAATAACAGTGCGGGAATGTATAAAATTTACAATATCCTGTTAAAATACCTTTTGCCTCTAATTAGCTCTTGTTAATCATGTGCTAATCTTTTTATTTTTTTGTCCCGCTGTACATAGGTATATATTTTTGTCATCTTGCCTTCTTCCTTCATTCCCTGACGAGGTGTACTTCGGAATACACGAAAAGCCTTGGAATCATTTTTTCTTTTTCTTTGTGGGGTTTGCATCATACATTAATTTCACGTGTTTAATTGTGAAATTCATCCCATATATATATATATATATATACACATATATATTCTTCTGCAAATAAAGTGGGACAATATATACCAAACGCGTTTTCAGCATACAAAATGATTCCATTTTCTTCCAGTAGTTGCTCTTCATTTTCACACACACACTACACACACACACACACACACACACACACACACACATATATATATATATATATATATATATATATATATATATATATACATATACAGTATATACTATATACACACAGGATGACTGTTTTGGGCTACTTTATCTTGGGCCGTTATAGCTGTGAGTGCTGTTTTCTACAGAAATGCAAATATTTTTATTTACCCATCCCACATCTTTGGATGATATCTATGAGGCGGTACGTCGTGGCTATGTCACAACACCGCTTCCCGTTAGGCAAGCTTAAGAGAAGTTGCATCTGTCCACTAGTTGGAAGGGTGACCTTCCTCTGCGTTCAGATGGTTTAGCGACCCGTTGGTTAGATCTTATGCGAATCTGTAGGTTCCGTCCGTAATATGACATTTGTCGTTAGAAAGGATGCTAAACAACCCCAACTAAATTTTATTTATTTATTCATGTTACTGTCTTAAAGGCATCACATATTTTTCTTGTCTTCGAACGAATGTTCAGGATGAATTTGCGTTCGGACCCTCTGCAGCATTTCACCTAACTTGGGGCAGTTTATGTAGGGGAGAGTTCATTTCCACTCTTATCCTGTCCTCATAACCGACTCCACACGGCTGGTCAAAGAATCTGAACAAGAACCTGTCCAGTTGATTCTTGAATGCAGTTATGTTGGAATGCTAGAGGTTCCTCTATTACTTTTGGCAGCACATTAATTAGATTTGAGCCTCGTATTCTAAAAGTATTTTCCATCTTTTTGTTTCATGTCCATCTGTTTGGCTGCATCTGGGATAGTACATAAACTACCTGTCCCCTCATTCCAGTGTGTCTATTTTACTTCTAAAATTTGGGATACGTCTGTCAAGAATTTTATATATATATATATATATATATATATATATAATATAATATATATATATATATTATTAAGTCCCCCCCCCCATCAAAACACACACACACACACACACACACACACACACACATATAGTTTCAAGGATTGTTGTAGTCTCCATATTTCACTTTTGCATCTTAGAGGAAGAGGCATGCATTTAGAGAGTTCAAAAGAGCATTGTCCATTATAATAGCGATAGTAAAGAGAGACTGAGGTAACATTGCTGCGAACAGAGAGAGATTGAAGACAATCAGTAAGAGGCGGGGAATTGATGAGACGAAAAGTCTTTTATTCCACCCGGTGAAGTACGGCTGTGTGGGTTGAGCCACGTCAAACACGAGAAGCTTACTCCATACAGGTGCGGACAAGACACCGATACAGACACAACAACTGAATGGGGGTGAAGAAACTGTAGGGGCGGAACAGCACACCTAACCTCTTAGAAGCTGTTTTACAAAGAAAGTATGTGGTCTTTCCAGAAAAGATCACGAGAAAAGGAAACGCCAAGAATATTAAGAGAAGATGAAGGAGTGAGTTGTGTATTGTTGAAGGTAAGGGGGGGGGGGTAATCGTGTGGAACATTGTGACGAGTAGACAGATGAAGAAACTGAGTTTTTTAAGCATTGAAAGCCACAAGGTTTTCTCTGCCCCAATCAGAGATAGTAGAAACATCACAGGTCAGGTGCACCATAGCTCTGTGAAGCGGGTGGAGAAGTGAAGAGTGGAATCATCAGCCTAGGAGTAGATTGGACAATAGATCATTGATAAATAAAATGAAAAGAGTGGGCGATAGGACAGAGCCCTGAGGAACACCACTATTAATAACTTTAGGAGAAGAACAGTGGCCATCTACAACCGTGTATGTGTGTGTGTGTGTGTGTGTAGGCACCTGGGCCTAAGTGAAGTCGAGTGTGTGATAATTCACTTATGTAGTTGGGTAATTTTTTGTGAGGTGACACCCTTGGTACCTCGGAACATTTACACAATTTATGATATATGAAAAATATGGAAATATTTTTATTGTCGGAAAAAGATGTTACTCCTGATTAGATTAGTTTAGTTAAGGCTACACTAGCGAGCACTTCACTCTTTAATATCTTAACAGAAAACACACTTCGAGCCCTCAATTGCGCCTATAACACCACGCCCTTCTCGGTTTGATTATTTAGTTTTTCTGATATATGGAATTAAAAATGTTGGTACCTCAATTATGCGGTGGTGCACACGTGTGTGTGTGTGTGTGTTTTCATTGTTAAAAGAAAACTTTTATAAAAAAATAAACAAGTTTCTGTATACAAATTTATTTGAATTTTGTTAGTTACAGTATATGATATTTTTGGTTTTAACAAGATCACAAAGTATAAGTCAAAGGTAACATACTTCCTGTTTATCCTCAAACTTTATATATAATATATATATATATATATATATATATATATATATATATATATATATATGGTGGGCCGTAAGTTTCCATACATAGGAAAATTTAAACGTTTGTTTTTATGTTTCAGATACCCTAAGAATATGTGTTTGTAAGATCTTGTTTACTGATGAAGCAAATTTTTACGTCAATGGAGAGGTTAATCGGCAAAACATACGTTATTGGAGTAATGCTAACCCTAACTGGCTGAGTCCGACGAAGATGCAAGGTGCCGGTAAAGTGATGGTGTGGGCCGGGATATGGGGTGACAGAATTATTGGACCAATTTTGTCAGTGGAAATCTTAATGCCGAAAGGTATCTTAACATGTTGCAAGAAGAGATTTTCCCATCCCTGCTAAACGAGGAAGGTAACTTCCCAGTTTACTTCCAGCAAGATGGAGCTCCACCTCATTATGGTCTTCACGTGCGTCGGTATTTGGATCAGCAGCAGTTTCCGGATGCTTGGATTGGTCGGCGTGGTCCTGTGGAGTGGCCTCCCAGATCCCCAGATCTCACCCCCCTTGATTTCTATCTTTGGGGGCACTTGAAGGCCATGGTGTATCAGGAAAAGATACGAGACATAAATCATCTAAAGGAACGTATCACCAACGCCATTACAAGCATAACGTCAACTGTGCTAATGCGTGTTCATCAACAGTGGGGAACACGTATTGAAATGTGTTTTCAAAACAATGGCAACCATGTAGAGCATATTATATAAATAAAAATGGTTGTCCATAAAAAAATGTTTATTTTCCTATGTATGGAAACTTACGGCCCACCCTGTGTGTATATATATATATATATATATATATATATATATATATATATAAAGTTTGAGGATAAACAGGAAGTATGTTACCTTTGACTTATACTTTGTGATCTTGTTAAAACCAAAAATATCATATACTGTAACTAACAAAATTCAAATAAATTTGTATACAGAAACTTGTTTATTTTTTTATAAAAGTTTCTTTTAACAATGAAAACACACACACACACACACACACGTGTGCATCACCGCATAATTGAGGTACCAATATATATATATATATATATATATATATATATATATATATTATATATATATATATATATATATATATATATATATATTGGTACCTCAATTATGCGGTGATGCACACGTGTGTGTGTGTGTGTGTGTGTTTTCATTGTTAAAAGAAAACTTTTATAAAAAAATAAACAAGTTTCTGTATACAAATTTATTTGAATTTTGTTAGTTACAGTATATGATATTTTTGGTATATGATATATATATATAAAGTTTGAGGATAAACAGGAAGTATGTTACCTTTGACTTATACTTTGTGATCTTCTTAAAACCAAAAATATCATATACTGTAACTAACAAAATTCAAATAAATTGTATACAGAAACTTGTTTATTTTTTATAAAAGTTTTCTTTTAACAATGAAAACACACACACACACACACACACGTGTGCATCACCGCATAATTGAGGTACCAATATATATATATATATACTGTATAAATATATATATATATATATATATGATGAATAAAACCACGAAGGAAAGGAAACACAAAATGGTGCTCAAGCGCTTTCGTCTAATGACATCCTCAGGATGTGTGTGTATGTATATATATATATATATATATATATATATATATATATATATATATATATATATATTACTTACTTACTTTTGTTGAGTTTGAACGACGGTTCAGGATCGACCTGCGGTCGACCCCTCTGCAGCATCCCGCCTCTTTGCGGGACTTGGTGAAGGAGGGAATTGCTCTCTGATCGCCTCCTGCCCTCGTAGCCAGCCACGCATGGCTGGTCAGGGACTTTGCACAAGAATCTGTCCAGCTGGTTCTTGAAGTTATTCAGGTTGGTGTGCTGGAGATTCCTCACTTCTTTTGGAAGGACATTGAAAAGCTTTGGGCCTCGTATTCTGAGGGTATTTTCCATCCTCGTTTTCATGGCTCCTTGTCCCACCGCAGCTGGGACCGTACAAAATCTGCCTCTTCTCTCATTCCAGTTTGTTTCTATTTCATTTCTGAGGTTAGGGACAGAGCCCTCAAGTATGTTCCATATGTATATTATTGTGTACCGCTCTCGCCTTCTTTCCAGGGAGTAGAGTTCCAGGGATTGTAGTCGAGACCAGTAGTCTTCACCTTCCGTCTCCTCTATCTTAGACGTAAAAGTCCTTTGTATAGCTTCAATGCTCGCAATGTCTCTTTTTCTGTGTGGGCTTGTGAGTACTGAGCAATACTCAATTATTGGTAGGACTACTCTCTTCCATAATTTGAGCATGACGTTTGCTTTTCTGCTGCGGAAGCTCCTCCAGATGATTCCCATTATTTTTCTAGCCGTTGTGATTTTGATTTTATAGTGCTCTCTGAATTCTGCATCCGACGACATTATTACTCCAAGATCCCTGACTTGTGGATTTGGTGTTATCTGTTTGGCTTGCGGAGTTTTGTACCCTTTTTTCTGTAGCTCTTTGTTATTACCATATCTTAGAAGTTGGAATTTTTCTTCGTTGAACTTCATATTGTTGTCTTCTGCCCACTGGAATAATGTTTCAATGTCGTTTTGTAGTTTTCTTGTGTCATCTTCGTTTAATATTTCCTTACATATCTTCGTGTCATCTGCGAAGCATGACACAATACTGTCCTTAATATCTGCATCAATATCTGCAATTATATATATATATATATATATATATATATATATATATATATATAGTTACGATAGAAATGTTCTTCGGGAACCTTATCCTCAATAGGAATATGAAAACAAGAGATACGACTCTCAACATTTATTGGCCAAACGTTTCGGTCCACTCAGGGGCCATCTTCAGTGACTAAATAGAAGCATCTAAAAATAAAACTAAAGTAAATACAAATGTCAAACTGTACGATAATAAAATCTAACACAAAAAAAAGTTAAAAAGTTGTTAAAAAACTATCTGGATTATAAAACAAAATAAAAGTAAAATTAAAACAAACTAAAATTTCAAAACTTAAAAGTTTAAAAATGTTAAGTTTAAAATTTAAAAAAATTTAAAAAGGACTAACCTGGATGGTAAAAGTTACAAATAACAAGTGGAGAGAAAGGAAAAAACAACTTAAGTTAGTGCGTTGGTTGCGTTTAAAAGGTGTTGGTTGGTTAGGAAGTATGTAATTTTATCGAGGAAAGGCTATCGTTTAGTTCAGGATTTAATTTCTTGATAAAAAGGGATTCTAAAATTTTAAGATCAAGTGAATTAGGAGCAGACGACAAAATCGCAAAGGAGTCCTGGGGGCACGGGTGGTCATGGGTCTCTGAATGATGCCGAATAGCAGAGGATTCAGGAGTGGAAAGAGGGCGAGAAGTTCGATAAGAAAAACCAAAATGCTTCGAAATCCTAAGTTTTAACTGTAGGGCAGTCTGCCCCACATAACGACTTTGGCAGGTCGCACATGTATATAAATAAATAACAAAGGATCTCAAAAGCACGGGGAGGTGATCTTTATGGCGAAAAAAGGATTGCAGAGAATTAGAATTAGAATTAATGATTACAAAGTCGCATTGAGGGAAGTGTCTGTCCAAAATAGAGTGGACATCTTTATTAAGTTGAAAAGTTAGTTGGTCTAAAAATGGAAGCTTAAGATAAACCTTCTGTTTCGGAACCGTGGAGTGAATTATTTTAGGTGATCGTGAATATAGGTTTTTAAAATTTTAGAAATTAAAGCCTCAAAAGTCAAAGTACAACAATAAAAATTATAGTTTGAAAAATCTCTTAAGATACTGAATTTCTAAGTCAAATAAAGACCAACTTGAACAAAGGGATAGGCTCTATATAAAAATACGACTTTTAATACTAGCCAGCTTAAAACTAAGTGGAATATTGCTGAAAAAATGAGTACCGAGTTGGGTAGTAGTTGGTTTTCTGTATACTTGTGTTGAGAAGCCTGTACGTGTTTATTTATGGTAACATCAAGAAACGAAATTTTATTGTATTGTTCTACTTCCATAGAGAATTTAATATTAGGATGCTTAGTATTAATGTAATTTAAAAATAAAGGGGCATGATCTTTATGCTTAAAAATGACAAAACAATCATTATGGCCTACCTAAGACCCATAAACCTGGTGTTCCGCTTCGTCCCATTCTAGCAGCCATAAACACACCAAGTTATAACCTCGCAAAATTTTTGGTCCCAATTATAGACCCTCTCACACGTTCTCATTTCACTTTGCAAGATTCATTTGAATTTGTTGATTGTGTCACCAAGTTGAAGTTTAAGGATTGTTTCATGGCTTCCTTTGATGTTCAGTCTTTGTTTACCAATGTACCTGTTTTAGAAACTTGTGGTATTATTATAAATTCTTTGTTTGGTTCTACTAATGACATTTTGGGATTAAGCAGACAATTGTTTTCAAAACTTTTAAAGTTATCAGTCCAGGATACTATATTCTTTTTTAATAAGGAACTTTTCCACCAGCACGAGGGAATGGCAATGGGTTCGCCCCTTGGTCCGTCCTTTGCTAACAGTTTTCTTTGTTTTCACGAGGAAAAGTGGCTGAGGGATTGCCCGCTTGATTTTAAACCTATTTTATTTAAACGTTATGTAGATGATTGTTTGTCATTTTTAAGCATAAAGATCATGCCCCTTTATTTTTAAATTACATTAATACTAAGCATCCTAATATTAAATTCTCTATGGAAGTAGAACAATACAATAAAATTTCGTTTCTTGATGTTACCATAAATAAACACAGTACAGGCTTCTCAACACAAGTATACAGAAAACCACTACTACCCAACTCGGTACTCATTTTTTCAGCAATATTCCACTTAGTTTTAAGCTGGCTAGTTTTAAAAGTCGTATTTTTAGAGCCTATCACCTTTGTTCAAGTGGTCTTTATTTGACTTAGAAATTCAGTATCTTAAGAGATTTTTCAACTATAATTTTTATTGTACTTTGACTTTTGAGGCTTTAATTTCTAAATTTTTAAATAACCTATATTCACCTAAAATAATTCACTCCACGGTTCCGAAACAGAAGGTTTATCTTAAGCTTCCATTTTTAGACCAACTAACTTTCAACTTAATAAAGATGTCCACTCTATTTTGGACAGACACTTCCCTCAATGCGACTTTATAATCATTAATTCTAATTCTAATTCTCTGCAATCCTTTTTTCGCCATAAAGATCACTCCCCGTGCTTTTGAGATCCTTTGTTATTTATTTATATACATGTGCGACCTGCCAAAGTCGTTATGTGGGGCAGACTGCCCTACAGTTAAAACTTAGAATTTCGAAGCATTTGGGTTTTTCTTATCGAACTTCTCGCCCTCTTTCCACTCCTGAATCCTCTGCTATTCGGCATCATTCAGAGACCCATGACCACCCGTGCCCCCAGGACTCCTTTGCGATTTTGTCGTCTGCTCCTAATTCACTTGATCTTAAAATTTTAGAATCCTTTTTATCAAAGAAATTAAATCCTGAACTAAACGATAGCCTTTCCTCGATAAAATTACATACTTCCTAACCAACCAACACCTTTTAAACGCAACCAACGCACTAACTTAAGTTGTTTTTTCCTTTCTCTCCACTTGTTATTTGTAACTTTTACCGTCCAGGTTAGTCCTTTTTAAATTTTTTTAAATTTTAAACTTAACATTTTTAAACTTTTAAGTTTTGAAATTTTAGTTTGTTTTAATTTTACTTTTATTTTATTTTATAATCCAGATAGTTTTTTAACAACTTTTTAACTTTTTTTTTGTGTTCGATTTTATTATCGTACAGTTTGACATTTGTATTTACTTTAGTTTTATTTTTAGATGCTTCTATTTAGTCACTGAAGATGGCCCCTGAGTGGACCGAAACGTTTGGCCAATAAATGTTGAGAGTCGTATCTCTTGTTTTCATATTCCTATTGATTATTATATATATATATATATATATATATATATATAACGTAATTTAAATTTTCCCTTGGAACAACCTTTCATATTACATATATTAGGGTGGCCCAAATCACAAAGTTTTAAAAAGTACCATTCTTAACCTAAATTTATGTTACGGACTGTGAGAAAATAATGCAGCAGACAGAAAGTGAACTACATTAAACACTATTTAAAGGGTGTTCATCGACATTGAAGTTTCAGGAATATCGTGAAAAATTACTGTTTTGATAAAAAAAATGCTTAGAATTTTATATACTCTAAGTTAAACTAATCCACAAAACACAATAAATGGCAAAGAGGAATACATCAATAATTTTGATATCCTTATAGGTAAGTATAATTGGTAATGTGATGGACTATTTTTATTCTCATTACCTACGAGTTCGGCGATGATTGGTAAAGAAATGGAAAGCTCCACCGGAGACCAACCCCCTGGTCCCATCTAGCAAGATCGATGAAACTTACTAGACTCTCCAACACGCTTTCCATTTCTTTTATTTTTTATTTCATCAAAAATTTATTTTGTCCTTATTAACCATAACATTTATTGGTACATATTATTAAATAATTCTTTCTAAAAAAATAAGTAAATTTTACTAACAGCCCATTTCTAAAGAAAATACCTAACGAAACTGGAAATCTATTTAGAAAATGCTTTCAAAAACGTAACTAAAAAAGAATGAAGACTAAATTGTGATCATAGTATAAACTGCATATCATTTGTTCATCAGGGTAACTTTGAAGGTGATTTGAAGGCCTTTCTGTGTTGCTTCAACAATGCTTCTCCCTTCTCCCCTCCACACTGCTGTAACACTTCCCTCGTGGTTCTGTACTCACTGGCGGATCCAGCTTGGCGAGTTTGGGCGGTTTGCGGGGACGGGGCAAATGAACAAATTAGCGCCCAAATGTCGATTTTAGATGTCAAGAAAGAATTTTGACCGGTTTTGGGGTGCATGGCCGGATTGGCCCCCGCCCTAGATCCGCTAGTGTCTGTACTCATATAACAAATGAATGTACGAATGTACGCTGCACATGCAATGCAATGCCTGATGAGGGATTTATGAGAGTCATGGCAAGATACCCAACTGATTCTGTAAAACCACTTTCTTAGTTAAACTTCAACATCGATGAGCAACCTTTAAAAATCATTGAAATGAGCTAATCTTTTTGTCTGTGTACTTCTACCCCACCCGATCAAATAAAGAAAGGTTAAGAGTGAGCAATTTATCAAAATGAGAACGTGGGCAACCAGAAGGTCAAGGAGGGATTGCAAGACCTGTTCGACATCTATCACCGAGATGTAATGACCGTCATGAAAATCGAGGAAGACAGACTCTTCCTGCAGGTTCAGAGCGAGAAGGGAAGATGGGGAACGATTGCTGGGGTGGACAGAACCCTCTCACGTCAGGAGGAGTGATCGAGGAAGAGGAGTTTGGAAGTGTCCAAACTGTCGGCTAAGGCGAAGTCAGCGTCAGATAACCAAGTCGTGGTTCTAGAGTCCTCATCCTCGAGCAGCAATCCCCCCTTCGGCTTCATATGAAGAGAAGACGCTGAGAGAAGGATAGCCGCCCAAGAAAAGTTAGTTGCAGGGTAAAGTGCCAATTATTACAAGTGAGGTGTCGGCATCACTTGACCGAATCAAAATCACAGACCGTACCACAGCTTAAACCTTCTCCACTATTGCTTCGACAAGCCAACTCCGGCATGATGTTGGGGAGGTAATAATCAGTCCTAGTGCGATCTGCAGGGCTCGCATGAAGCAACGGGAGGCCTTCGCAAAGGAAGTAAGGAACACTTTCAATCCTGCAGTCCCACTGGTTACACTAGGCAACAAAGATTTTGTTACAGAAGACCAAATAGGTGCTCCTAGCTAATTTCGGTATGCTGATTTCAAATCTATAATTAGATTTTTTCTATCACGCCTAGATTTTGTGTAAAATGCAAATCACTTTTAGTAAAATTTTCTACTACGTCCAGATTTTGGTTTTAATCGGCTTAATGCCAGTAATATGAAACTTGCTTTTCAAGGTTAAAGCAATTTTTTTTGCCAACTATATACAAATTCGAACAATTTTGATCAATAAAATTTATCCCGAGTTGGCAACACTGAGTCAAGAGCATAGTAACGGGCAACGGCCCAACGGTCAGTCGCTACGTGACAGTCAAGCAGAACGGTTGTTGAAGCTCTCTGCTGATGAGCAAGTGACAGGTTGTGGTGACTTGTGTGTTTTTATAGCATTTGTTTTGTACTACGGTGTGTATTTCTTTTTATTTTGCACATCGTAATAATTACTTTCTACGTTTTTTCAGATATTGTATGGTAATTCAAAATGGCATCAAATAGACGTGCTTGTGTAAATCACCCAGACAACTTCTGCTTTGTCTGTGGACAATATACACCTAAGCCACAACATAGAAAAATAACAACAAAGATTAAACTTGCCTACAAGTGTTTTTTGATTGTAAGTTAGGAGACCAACAGAGGGACTGGGCACCACATATTTGCTGTGCACAGTGCAATGCAATGTTAATAGCTTGGATGAATGGTAAAGAAAAGCTATGCCGTTCTCAGTCCCCATGGTTCGGCGTGAGCCGAAAAATCACTTCAATGATTGTTTTTTTGTTTGACAAAGATTGCTGGTTTCACAAAGAAAAACAAATCAAAGATCACGTACCCAAACTGCGAATCAGCAATGAAACCAGTACCACATGATGAAACAAATCCACCACCAGTTCCACCAGCAACGATAACAGACAGCAGTTCATCTGAAGATTCTGCTAGTGATATAGAAACAGGGAAAGATGGCATATATGTTCCAGATGCAAATATTTCCCCACATTTGTTAAGTCAAGCGGAGTTAAATGACTTAGTGCGCGATTTGGAATTACCAAAAGAAAAGGCAGAGTTGCTTGGTTCAAGACTTCAAGAATTTAATCTTCTCCAACCAACACCAAAGTTTCCCATTTCCGCCATCGCCATTTGCAGTTTTCATCATTTTACTTACAGGAAGAAAACGTTTGTTTCTGCCACGATATCAGTGGTCTGATGCAAGGGATTGGCTGTCGCTATGATCCAAAAGAATGGAGACTGTTCATTGACTCTAGTAAAGTAGCCTTAAAGCTGTATTACTGCACAACGGCAATGAAAAACCTTCAATACCTGTAGCACATGCCACTGGCCTTAATGAGACTTATGAATCGATGAAACTGCTGCTAAGACTCATCAAATATAAGGACCACACATGGAATATTTGTGGCGACCTTAAAGTTGTATCATTACTTCTTGGGTTACAGTTGGGCTACACAAAGCATATGTGCTTTTTGTGTCTATGGAACAGCAGAGATGACAAGAACCACTACAAAAAACATGATTGGCCATCTAGAACTGAACATGTTGTTGGTAAATACAATGTGAAACACCCAGCACTTATTGACCCTCAGAAAGTACATCTTCCACCACTTCACATTAAACTTGCCCTTATGAAAAATTTCGTGAAGGGTATGGATCATCAAGGTAGTGGTTTCCAATATTTAAAGGATAAATTCAAAGGAATATTGACAGATGCTAAGCTAGAAGCTGGAGTTTTCACTGGACCACAGATCCGCAGTGTCATCCACGACTCATCGTTTCCATCTAACCTAAATGAGAATGAACTAGGAGCATGGACATCTTTCGTTGAAGTTGTCAAAAATTTTCTTGGAAACCACAAAGCTGAAAACCACCGTAAACTCGTAGAAAACATGCTTAAATCTTATGAAATAATGGGATGCAGAATGTCTTTGAAAATTCATTTTTTACATTCTCATCTTGACTTCTTCCCGGCCAACCTTGGGGCTGTAAGTGACGAGCATGGTGAGCGCTTCCACCAACAGATCTCAGTTATGGAAAACAGATACCAAGGTAATTTCAACCCAAATATGATGGGAGATTATTGTTGGTTCCTGCAGAAGGAGAGCTCGTCATCCTACAAGCGACAAAGGAAGAGGACACACCAAAGTTTCACTTAAGAACAGGAATTTGCCTTTCAGTAGTAACAACAAATACTAACGCGCTTTGGGTGGATGGTTGGGCGCAGGGGTGGTAACTCCGCCAGCGGAATTCCGCTGTCTGTCTTAAGCCAGAATAAAGGAAAAGACATCCCTGTTCACTAATTATTTAAGTATGCTTAACATAAAACGTGGCACGGAAAAGTAGCTTAGACGGCTTTCGTAATAGAAGCGGGTGAGAAAAAAAATGAAAATAGGGGTTTTCGGTTACACAAAATCTGGACGTGATAGAGAAATTTTGATATCAGATCTGAAATCAGCATCAGCGCTTTAGTAGGAATCAGTAGTTCACGTGCCTGTAACAAAAAAAAAGTTGAAATTTGTTGCCTAGTGTTATTCACTGGGACGGAACGATCATGAACAATTTCACTGGTCCCGGTCGGAATAAAGTAGATCGTCTTCCCATCATCGTTTTCGGACAAGACGTGGTGAAACTGCAAACTCCATTCCAGAACCTTTGCTCTCATGGCGGATGTTGTGGTCAAGACTATGGATGAATGGGGAGTCCAAGATCGGGCCAAAGGCTTGTGCTTTGACCCCACTTCATCAAACACTGGATCCAGAGGTGGTGTGCGCATTCTGATGGAGACTGATCGGCTGAGCGTTGCTAAATTTGGCTTGTCTCACCATATTTTGGAGATTGTCTTGGAGAAGATCTTCAGTCTGGGTAATGTGTCGAAGTAGCCGAAAATTGATCTGTTCTCAATTCCGGGACTACTGGCACTAGATCGAGTAGACTACCTTCTCCAAAGCGATGGAAGATGAAAACAAGGCAGTTGCGATCGAAGAATGGCTGGATGAGGTGATGGAGGTCACAGGAGACCAACTGAGTAATCGCCAGCTGAGGAGGATTACAGGGAACTGCTGAAACTCACAATCGTCTTCCTAGAGGGAATTTCTCCCCGCCGAATTCACTTCCGGTACCCAAATGTTGTTCATCGAACTCGATGGAGGGCTCTGTCCATATTCTCCGTGAAAATGTGGCTCTATCAGAAGGAGATTCTCCTGCGGCAGTGAGCAAGCCAGGCTTCGTCTTCGAGGGGCCCTTCATACAGCGACCTCATGTGGAGACACCTTTAGGAAGTGTGCTTCTTGTCACTGAGGTTTACATGAGGTTCATAAGTCCGTCCGCAACAATCAGTCCCAGGAATGACCTCAGTCTTTTCCGTCACCTCTACATCTACTGGGACGAGGAGATTGCGAAGGCTGCTATCACCACTTTTGGTCGCCATCTGTGATACCTATCGGAGGTCCTGGTTGGATTTCATTTTTTTCGATCCTTCAGGTTCCGCTGAGAAGTCGATGGTGAAATCTCTTAAGGGGAGGAACAGTTCTGCGGATCCCCCATTGCCAATCCCTCCGTTCTTCGAACCGTCTTGGTCCAGCATGACGACCAGCATGGCCTCCATTTTTCAAAATCCTGGATTTGGAGGATTTCCTGGAGGAAGATCTTGCCGTGTAGGAGGAGAGCAGGTCGTATGTGAAGAGTCGGGAGATCGTGAGTTCGGTAAGGGTTGTGAATGACCTCGCCGGGTCACTTGATCCAGGAGTTCAGCAATTCTCTTACTCGGAACAAGGAACAGAAGCAGTTTCTATTACAAGTCGTGGAGGATCATCGGAAGGTCTACCCTAGAGCGTCGAAATAGGCGGCGATCTCGCGAAGTGCTCATGCAGTGCTTTGCATGCATGAGACCCTCTCCCTGAGGGAGTAATACCCACTCAGACTTGGGGTCCTTCATGGACGACCGGTACAAAGTGGTAACGTTTCAAATACCGCATTCATAACTTAGCCCTACAAAAAATTCCTGCGTCAAAGGGGTTGAAGGTTTGTTTTGATGAAAATTAAATTATGCAGCAGAAGAGTTTTTAACTGAAACTTATGCAATGAAAACAATTAAAGATTCTCATCACGATATGATCCCATAAATCAGGTAAAATAATCTCTAAATTATATGGACTCATATACTTGAAGAATCTACAGTAAAGAAGAGTAGTATAGTTTTATTCCCATTTGGGGTTCGAAAGTGGGAGTGCTTGAAGTTTAAATTTTCAATTTCACGAAACAACATCCTAATTTAACCTCTTAACAACCGAAGTTTTTGTAGGGTTAAGTTATGAGTGCGTGTATTGGAAACGGTACAAATTCGACCCAGTGGTCCAAAAGAGGTTAAGGGTTACGTCGTGCTACAGTATGTCGTAGCACCGCTTTCCGTTAGATCAGCCAAGTTAAACGACGTTGGACCTTTGCAGTAGTTGGATGGGTGGGTTTTTTCTTAATTCAAATGATGTGAGTCCTTCAACATACATACATATGTGATCTAAACAGTTTGACAGGTATTATCGATATACCTTCGATAAATATAATTAACATATTTAAATTCTTTAAATTGAAAACATGCTTCAATTCTAACATCTAAATATTAATTCACTTCTGAAATAGAAACTAATGGTTCTCTTTCCTTTCTGGATGTTAAAATATCCTATACAGATATTAAAAATTGCGTTTATAGGATTCAGAATTAAATCCGATTTTTCTTACTGTTTAAGTTTAAATTTAATTTAATTTTGATTCTTCTAAGCAGAATCTATAATACTCGTATAGTATTTGTTCCGATTCTGTAGCTTTTCATACAGTGAATTAACCTTTGTTAAAAAAATACTTTGTTCAATGTCTTTATAACGCATTTAATTGACAAAGGAACCACGGCAGTTTTGGATAATATTTTCTGAACTAAAAGTACCAAATTTACTATAACGAAGAAATCCCGGTCTTTTAAACTCTCTTATTATGAACATGACAACATCATTCTCAAATGTAAATAGCGAAATAAATCAAAATGTGGATATAAAGTTTCATAGCTACCAGGTTTTTGGCGAAGTCCCCACCGTGTCATTTCAATGACGTCATGTCAATATTTACCGATCCTGTATGTTCTTTATGCACATACGTCATAATTTCAATAGAAGTTCACTGTTTAGTGAACAGTTGTAAAGGAAGGATATGTCATTCATAGATTTAATGAAATTTATTCAAACTGAAAGTGAACTAATAGCTTACTTGCAGGATTGGTGAAAGATAATGTAATTTGTACAAAAATGATATCCAGTGTATTTTGTATAAAGTGGGTAAGAAATGTGTGGAAAATTTTCACATGTATAGGTCTCATTTAAGTTATAATACAGGATGTCCACAATGTCTTGTCACCCAAGTAAAGTACTAACTGATTTTCGATTTTCTTTCAGATCCACTTGAAATGTGTGACGGCAGCAACTATACGATTGAACAAAGCATATTGACTAGTACCCGGGTCCATGAACGACCACGTAATGGCAAAACCATTGAAAATATTCGTGCAGACTTCGAGGACCGATTCAATCGTGCAGCTCCTCCAAAAAGAGCTGCACAATTGAATCGGTCCTCGAAGTCTACACCAATGTTTTCAGTGGTTTTGCCTTACGTGGTCGCTCATGGACCCAGGTACTAGCCAATATGCGTTGTTCAATCGTATAGTTGCTGTCGTCACACATTTCAAATGGGTCTGAAAGAAAACTGAAAATCAGTTTGTCTTGTCACCCCAGTAAAATACTTTCTGGACACCCTGTACAATTCTGTTACATTATGCATTCGTTCATAAAATGTCCAGTTCTGAATGCTGATTTCAGTTTGAGGTGTCATTAAAAACAGCCATTGATTGGTCTCATTTGCGAGATCGAAGAAATTAAATTTGGAAGATGGAAATATCGGAAACGTCGTGTTTAAAGGATCAAAATCCGCCATAGGAAGTAAATTATGTTAGCAGAACGGAGTGTATCTTTTACCTGGGTTAGTCGTGCTTATCCCAGATTAGACTTGCGTTAGTTTAGGTGGGTAGATTAGGTTAGGAAATGGGAGTAAGTCTTATGAACGAGTTATAGCCACGCGTACGCTAGGTTAGGTGGTTGGTTTCGTATTCCCAAACTTGAATCTTCTCGAATTCTACACCCTCTGCCTACGGCTTATATGCCAATCTCAAACTAAAGAGATCTGCGCTGTCTACTTTTCTCCTAATTCTACTGACTATCCAAAAGTATTTTTCTACCTAACTTCCAAAGTAGAATACATTCTATTACGCTCGTTTTTTTCGCTGAGATCTTCATTTTAGGTGATTTTAATATTCTCCACCACCTTTACCTTTCCTCCCATTTCACTGACATCCCTGGTGAACTAGCAAACAATTTCTCTATTTTAAATGACTAAGAGCAGATTGTACAGCACCTACTCGTATCCTCAATCGCCTTGGAGATAGGCCCAACATTCTGGATTTATTTCTCACCACTCATCCTTCTTCTTACTCTGTCAAACTTTATTCTCCATTGGGCTTTTCCGACCACAATTTTATATCTGTTTCCTCTCCTATCCCTCCAGTTCAGCCTTTGGATCCTTCAAATAGGAGTTATTTTTGGTACTTTGGCGCCGCTGATTGGGGTTCTCTTAGACATTATTTCTTTCATTTACCATAGAATGATTATTGTTTAAATGGCCGGGACTCCTCCAAATGTGCTAAGCGAACACTGCATGCCCCCTCCTTTAATGAGAGCTTGCAGTACCAGACTTTCGACACATTCTCATCCCTTTTCTGTCCAACTCTTTAACGCAAGTGTTAATCGGTATTCTAAATTTTTCACCTACTCAAAAGGTGAAGTCCATCTTTCCCCCTGCCTGTGACTTCCAATCTTTCAAACACAGAGTGTCCAGGCATCTTGAAAACTTTATACCTTGATTTCGGCTCTCTCCTTCTATAGGGGACGGCATTTTTGTGCTCACCTTGCCCCCTACTTCCTGTATAAATCCTCATTAGATAGCGTTTGGATAGTTTGAAGATGGACTTTGAATAGATAAAAAATGTATGAATTCTGAGTATCTAATGAGATACGCATATACCTTTTAGTTAGCCACTTGATATCCTTTTTTGGCAGAGGTATATCCACAAAATAATCACTTAATCCTTTTTTTTATATAATAAAAAAATATGTCTACAAAATATCGAGAAGTAGACATATCCTCATTAGATATCTAAAAGTGGTTTATATCAACACTAATATTTGTGACGGTCGAACTGCCTGCGAATTTTCTTTCTTTGTTTATTATGGCCGGCCAAACCACTGGTCACATTTGGATGAGACGTCGGGATAGGGGTAACTGAGGCCGGGAAAGAACATAGGCTATGTGGCGTCGCGTCGGCTTCCGAGGTCATCTGAGGCCGCTGCAGGCCTCTGTATTCCTGATTGGTTGAAAGATAGTGACATCATAGACACGTCATAAAAGATAGTGACATAAATTGGACGGAGCTCTAGCATATATATATATATATATATATATATATATATATATATATATATATACAGTATATGATTTGCCAAAAACTTTCTTTGCCAAAAATTATGATTTTTGTTGAGTCTGAACGACGGTTCAGGATCGACCTGCGGTTGACCCCTCTGCAGCATCCCGCCTCATTTGCGGGACTTGGTGAAAGAGGGAATTGCTTTCTGATCTCCTCCTGCCCTCGTAGCCAGTCACGCATGGCTGGTCAGGGACTTTGCACAAGAATCTGTCCAGCTGGTTCTTGAAGTTATTCAGGTCGGTGTGCTGGAGATTCCTCACTTCTTTTGGAAGGACATTGAAAAGCTTTGGGCCCCTTATTCTGAGGGTATTTTCCATCCTCGTTTTCCTGGCTCCTTGTCTCACCGCAGCTGGGACCGTACAAAATCTGCCTCTTCTCTCATTCCAGTTTGTTTCTATTTCATTTCTGAGGTTAGGGACAGAGCCCTCAAGTATTTTCCATATGTATATTATTGTGTACCGCTCGCGTCTTCTTTCAAGAGAGTAGAGTTCCAGGGATTGTAGTCGAGACCAGTAGTCTTCACCTTCCGTTTCCTCTATCTTAGACGTAAAAGTTCTTTGTAAGCTTCAATGCTCGCAATGTCTCTTTTTCTGTGTGGGCTTGTGAGTACTGAGCAATACTCAATTATTGGTAGGACTAGACTCTTCCATAATTTGAGCATGATGTTTGCTTTTCTGCTGCGGAAGCTCCTCCAGATGATTCCCATTATTTTTCTAGCCGTTCTGATTTTGATTTTATAGTGCTCTCTGAATTCTGCATCCGACGACATTATTACTCCAAGATCCCTGACTTGTGGATTTGGTGTTATCTGTTTGGCTTGCGGAGTTTTGTACCCTTTTTTCTGTAGCTCTTTGTTATTACCATATCTTAGCAGTTGGAATTTTTCTTCGTTGAACTTCATATTGTTGTCTTCTGCCCACTAGAATAATGTTTCAATGTCGTTTTGGAGTTTTCTTATGTCATCTTCGTTCAATATTTCCTTACATATCTTTGTGTCATCTGCGAAGCATGATACAATACTGTCCTTAATATCTGCATCAATATCTGCAATCATTATTATGAACAGCAAGGGAGCTAATACTGTCCCTTGTGGGACAGAGTTCACGACTTCCGAGACTTCCGATTTAACTCCGATTACCACCACTCTTTGCGTTCTTTGCGTCAAGAAATTAAATATCCACCTTCCTAGCTTTCCAGTAATTCCTGTATCCTTAAGTTTGTGTGCTATGATTCCATGGTCACATTTATCGAAGGCTTTAGCAAAGTCAGTATATATTACACCAATGTTTTGTCCTCGACACAATGTTCCTAATATTTTCTCCTGGTGGTCTAGTAGCTGTGACAGGCATGATCTACCCGCCCTGAAGCCATGTTCATTTGGGTTGTATAAGTCTTTTTCTTGTAGGTAGTAGGTAGTTTTGCCTCTAATTATGCGTTCAAAACACTTTATAAGGTGTGAGGTGAGAGCCACTGGCCGATAATTTTTGGGCATTGCTCTGTTACCACCTTTAAATAGGGGGGCAATGTTCGCGTTCTTTAAGGGGAGTGGAATTTGTCCTGTGTCAAGTGATTTCCTCCATAGTAAGTATAGCGGTTTTGCAATACTCTCTTTGCATTTCTTCAGAAATGTGGCACTCCATGTGTCTGTCCCTGGCGCTGAATTGTCTCGCATCTGTGATAAGGCCATAATCCATTAATAGGTTTGTGCCGGGATTTGTTCTTGGTTGATCTGAATCAATGTCGAAAAACTCGTCTGGGTTTTCCACTTCCATCTCAGACTTAGGGGTGCTAAACACAGATTTAAATTGTTCCCTAAGCACTGAAATCATATTTTAGTAGTCAAAAACGTATTTTTCTTATAATTTTTAAAATATTTCAATATGCATCAAAATTATTCCTAATAACTATAAAGTCGATGAAAAAGACCTCATATGATCGTTTTTCCAAGCGCGTTGTCCTACGTTAATATCTTTTGCCCCCGGCAACAACGTCAAATGTTGAAAAAATAGGTAATTTATAAACATATTTTCAGATCGGCTCTTTGTCTTAAATAATGCATTTATATATTTCCCATAGCATTTATATCGTTGCTTAGGCATGAAATAACACACACGCAAAATTTTATGACTCTAGGCTAGGGTTTAAAGGTCATCTCTGGTGAGTGCTGCCAGCAGCAGCAGCAGACTAACAATATTAGCACGGACGACATTGTGGCTATCGGCTGTGATGGTACCGCAGTGAACACGGGTCGAAAGGGTGGAGCCATTCGTATGATTGAAATGAAACTACAAAGGCCAGTTCAGTGGATCATATCCCTATTACACGGTAATGAATTATCACTGCGACACCTCATTCAAGACTTGGACGGCAAAACAACTGGGCCAATGGGCTTTACTGGACCAGTTGGAAAACAACTGAACGACTGCGAAAAACTTCCAATTACAGAATTCGATGCCATTCCATCTCCCGACATTGACATAGATGATGCCGAGTTGAGCACTGACCAAAAATATTTGTTAGGCATCTACAGAGCAGTGTCGAGCGGTAGCTGCTCTTCAGCTCTCGCGGCTCGAAATCCAGGTAAGATGGCGCATTCCAGGTGGCTGACAACAGCAAATAGATTTCTGCGCCTCTATGTTTCAACCAGTGAACCCTCCAGCACCTTCAACGAAATTGTGCGATTCATTATGACAGTTTACGCACCAATTTGGTTTAAGATAAAGAAAAACTCCAGTTTCACTGAGGGCGCAAAACATTTTTTCGAAATGATGCGTCTCTCTCAGACCATGCCTCAAAGATCTAAGACAATCGCCAACAAAGTCCTCCGTAGAAATTCTTTCTTTGCTCACCCAGAAAATATTTTGATCTCCATGCTACATGCCGATGAGCAACACAGAGAATTGGGATGGAGAAGAATATTAAAAGCACGATCAAAACAATCACCAGCGGGGGAAATTCGAGACTTCGCCATGCCTGAGCTGCTCTACGATAGTCAAAACTATTACGAAATGATCAACTGGCAAACGGCTGAGGTGACCGAACCCCCCGTTACAAAAACAATACCTGATACCCGAATAAAAGAGTTTGTTGAGACGGGAGACCAGCCTGATGGACTGATCCCACTATTCCCTTGTCATACTCAAGCGGTCGAGAGACTCATCAAATTAGTAACCGAAGCCTCTGCCAGTGTAAGTGGAATAGAAGAGAGGGACGGATTCATCCGCTCCCGTCTTCACTCCCGAACAAAAATTCCACGATTTGATTCTAAGAAAGATTACCGTATGTAAATCGACATGCAGACAAAGGAAGGGTGGTTGGGGCTGGATAGGGTGGAACTCGACGTACAGCCACCTCCTCGTGGTGAGTTCTGGGTTGCTAATTTTATAAAATTAGCAAGCGAGGAGCTGTACTTAGTACTTATCGTACTTATAACATCGCATTAACGTAATTATAATCCACATTTAGACTTTTCTCGGGGACAGAAGATATTACTCTAGAGTCATAAAATTTTGCGTGTGTGTTATTTCATGCCTAAGCAACGATATAAATGCTATGGGAAATATATAAATGCATTATTTAAGACAAAGAGCCGATCTGAAAATATGTATATAAATTACCTATTTTTTCAACATTTGACGTTGTTGCCGGGGGCAAAAGATATTAACGTAGGACAACGCGCTTGGAAAAACGATCATATGAGGTCTTTTTCATCGACTTTATAGTTATTAGGAATAATTTTGATGCATATTGAAATATTTTAAAAATTATAAGAAAAATACGTTTTTGACTACTAAAATATGATTTTCATCGCTCTGCCGGGGGCAGAAGATGATTACCTATTAAGCTAAGATTTTGTCTCTATTAGAATATGGAAATCGAAAAAAATGTAAAATCGATCCACCCTACTAAGCAGTTCACTTATTTCTTTCGGGTCATTTGTGTATTCGGCCTCCCGGTCTATCAACGGTCCAATACTCTCTTTACACTGCATTTTCCTTTTCGCAAAAGTGTAGAAGTATTTTGGGTTATTTTTTGTTTTCTGCTACCTTGTTTTCCTCCTCGTTTGTCTTATGTATGAATATTTGCTTTAGGTCCATTTCTATTTCGCCAAGTTTCCTCTCTAGTTTGAGTCTCTTTGCATCAGTTCTGCATCTGTGATGTTTTTCGGTTTTTCTTCGTTGCCTGAATAGAGTCCTGATTTTCCTCTCGAGCTTGCTACGTTTTCTTTCCTGTCTCTCTGGAATATATTTCAGTATTATAGGTTTGGTTTCCGTCTCTATTATACATAGTATTTCTTGTGGAGTCTTGTCGTGTAGTAGCAATTCCCAATTTACCTCTAAATCTTTATTTACGTTTTCCCAATTTACTTTCTTTGAATTTATGTTTAAGCCTTCAAATATTCCATCTGCCTCTCTAGGATGCGTTTTCGGACCTCTGGGTGCGAACTTCAGTTGTATATAGATGAGGTTATGGTCGGAGCACTTTGTGTGCGTTACTTTTTTATTTATTATTATCTCGTTGTTATTTGTCCAGATTAAATCCAAAACGTTCTCCTTTCTCGTGGCTTCACCGATTTCCTGGGTAAGGGCGTAATGTTCCATAATATCTAATAGCATTGTTGCTTGTCTCTGTCATTTTTAGTAATGTTGCCATGAAACTTCTCAACATATATAACTTCGTCATTTTTCTTCCATGATATGAATGGGAAATTAAAATCTCCGAAAATTAGAATATTTGTTGCTGAAGTTTCAAGTAATTTTAATATGTTTCCTATTTCATTTGTAGCTATATATATATAAATAATTTGTGGGTGTATTTCTTTTTACGCTAATTAATGAATAGCATGACCATGGGTCCAAATTCTCACTTAATCTGCAATTTGTGTAATCTGGAAACAACTGAAAATGCAGCAATAAGACGCAATTTTTGCCAAAAACTGCACGACTTTATCTGCATGAATTGGGATGATAGGAAAATATCTCTTGTCTCGAACGCGAAACAGATCGTGGGAATCAAATTTCTGTGTGACGCAGGTACACCGACTGTAAACTCCTTCGCGGTATTTAAAGAAATGGAGAAAACAAACTCGAGTGTTACAAAATGGGTGAAATAATGGGGAAAGAAGAGTCTGGAAATGTCCCAATGAAAATTCAGGTGGATGAGAGAGAGGAGGAAATAACGAACAACAACATAATAACGAATAACAATATAAACACTATAATACGGAATGAAGACATAGATGAAAGAAAAGAGATAAGTAAAAGTTGCAAGGTAGTAAAACTGCCCAACGAGCGAAATGATAAAAAGATAATAACTTAAAACGTAGGAAATAAACAGCCAGCCAAAGAAAAATAATGATAATACCAAAATTAAGAACATTGAAAATAATACGATAACAAGAAGTAGAAGCGTAGAAAATATCGTATGTAAATACTACGCAAAAGGGAACTGCAGATATCGGGATAGGCAATGCATCTATGCACATCCCACATTATGTAATACACATTATACAAGTGGATATTGCAAATTTGAAAAGAAGTGCAAGTTCCACCATCTTACTGTCTGCAACACCTATGCAAGATATGGGAGGTGCAAATACAGGCAAAAATGCCGTTACCACCACCTTCAAAGGAACGCAACGGGTGAACAGGAAAAACGAACATCAAAGAAGGGTACCAATTTTTTAGACGTAGCCAACACAATTCAGCTGCTAAATACTATCCAGCAAATACAAAGTCAGCTGACAAATATAGCAATCCGAGAGCCGGAGAGAAGGCACGCACAAAGACACTTCATGCGTTATCGGGACAACAGTTACCGACATAGATAAAAAGAGGCAAATTGTCGGATCACCACAAGGCAATGAAACCGGCACCACCATTGGTAAACGAATCGGAACCACCTGTATGCGAAAACGACAGAGAAAAAATAAAAATAATCCTAACCAACATTCAGGGCTTTAATTCAAATCATTTCCCGGACAGAGTTCTATACCTGAAAGGACTCGTGCAAGAAGCCGGAGCAGACTTTGCATGCCTCACGGAAACTCATCTAAAAGACTGCTAGGTGAACTGTGAAAACTGTGAGTTCTGTGTTGAGAAAAAAGAAATACAAATTGACAACTATAACATACTCCGAGCCGACAGAACAGTGAGACGTAAAGGAGGATGTGCTATTTACACACGCGAAAGGCAAATGGCAGAAATGACTACAAGTACCTCAAACAGCTACGTAGAATGTGTAGAGCAAAAGTTGAAAAATTAAATATGGTACTAATTGTAATGTACAAACTCGCAAACACGCCAACCTCAAAATTTTCAGATTCCATTATAGAGGTAAGGAACTGAATAAAAGACCTACACTCTCCAACCCCAAATATTTTTCTCTGTGGTGATTTTAATTTCCCATTCGTGAAATATAAAAGGATAGGAAAAAATATATGTATACACCAGGACAAGGGGGGCACACGGGAAGACCAGGAGCAGGTAAAAATGCTACTAGCTCTAGCTGATGAATTTATGTTAACGCAAGAAATAACAGAAAACACAAGAAAAAACAACAGCAACCTAACAACAGCAACCTAACTGATAATGTAGAAATATTCCCAACTATAATATCGGACCCTAACATTCTTGAAATAACAACCAATATAAAAGTAACAGGAAAGGAAAGAACACGAACAACAGAAAGAAGCAAATTCGGAATTTTTAATTTTCACCCCAAAGCTATGAACTGGGAAGATGTTGCATCCAACATGGAAGTAATAGATTGGAAAACCATTTTCGAAGCCAAAACAACGGAAGAGATGCTAATGACTTTAGAGAAGAAGACGCTGGAAATTTTGAAAAGACATGTTCCAAAAATACAACAAAGAGGAAAGAGAAGCAGGTTCGAGAGACAAAAGAGGTCATTGTTCCGAAAGAGAAAAAGAGTGACTGCAAAATTAAGTAACTGTAAAGATAACAACATCAGAAAAATATTAAATGATAAACTGCAGAGTATCGATGACGTCATAGAGGAACTAATTGAGAAGCATACAGTAAAAGAAGAAGACGACGCTATAGAAGCGATAAAGGTTAACTCAAAGTACTTCTAGAATTTTGCACAAAGGAAGTCGAAAAACCATGCGACTATCGGACCTCTGAGAAACGAGAACAGTGCTTTATGTGATGATCTAACAGAAGTCTCTGAAATATTAAGAGCTCAGTACGAATCATCTTTCAGTATCCCAAAAACTAACAAGCTGATATGCAATAGAAACACGTTCTTTGAAGAAGAACTACAAAGGGAAAGTATAACGGACTTCGACTTTACGACAGATGATATTACACAAGCTATAGAGAAACTAAAAGCACACTCAGCGGCAGGACCGGATAAATGGAATGCCACACTGATCAAAAAATGCAAGAATGCAATTGCTGAGTCCCTATTTTGGATATGGAGACGATCACTAGACACGGGAGAAATACCGGGCATCCTGAAGAGCGCGAACATAGTCCTAATATATAAAGGAGATCGATCCGAGGCCAAAAACTATAGGCCAGTGTCGCTTACATCTCGTCTCACTAAAATATTTGAAAGAATAGTTAGACAGAAAATCTATGACTTTTTGGAAACTCAGAAAAAATTCAATGATAACCAACATGGGTTTCGGTCAGGTAGATCATGCTTATCACAACTAATGAAACACTATAACATTTTGATGCACTTGAAAGCAATGAAAACTATGATGTAATATACACAGACTTTGCAAAGCGTTCAATAAGTGTGACCATGGAATCATAATACATAAACTGAAATATATGGGAATAACAGGAAAAGTAGGGAAATGGATATATAATTTCTTTAGTGAGCGGCCACAAGTCGTTACAGTACAAGGAGTATCTTCATTAGAATCAGAGGTCCTCAGCTCAGTACCACACGGAACAGTAGCTCCACTACTCTTCATAATCATGCTAACTGACATAGATGAGGACGTTACCAGAGACAGCACAGTAACATCCTTTGCGGATGACACAAAGATCAGTAGAAAAATAAGAAACCCAGAAGATATAGGATCTCAACAAACCGACATGAACAGAATCTACAAGTGGACGAAAGACAACAATATGAAGTTTAATACTGAGAAATTTCAGCTGTTAAGGTACGGAAAAAGAGAAGACCTAACATCCATGGAATATTATACTTCAAATGGACAGGAAATTCAGAGAAATTCTAGAGCAAAAGATTTAAGGGTTGTAATGACTGATGATGCGAAATTTGAAACACAAAATAAGATAGCAGTAAACAGAGCAAAGAGAATGACTGGGCACCATACTGAGAACCTTCAAACGAAGGGAAAGGAATATAATGATTCCTCTACTGAAAACACTGATCATACCCAAATTAGAATACTGCTCGGTCCTAACATGCCCATATAAAAAAGAAGACATTAGACAGCTAGAAGGGATTCAGAGAAGCTTCACAGCCAAGATGAAGGGGTGCAAAGAACTAAATTACTGGGAAAGGTTACGCGAACTAAACCTATATTCATTGGAAAGGAGAAGAGAGAGATACACCATCATTTACACTTGGAAAATAATGGGGAAACTTGTCCCTAATCTTACTCTGAACCCTGTAACTCCCCAAACAACGGTGGAAAGTAGAAAAGGAAGCCTGTGTCGTGTTCCCAAATTAAAGGCGAGACAGGGAACATCCTTAACCCTGAAAGAAAATAGTTTTGTTGTGAGAGGACCAAAACTGTTTAATCAGCTGCCCAAAGACCTAAGGAATACAATGGTGTTGCAGTGGACATCTTCAAAAGAGGATTAGATGCCTGGCTCAGAACAATCCCCGATGAGCCGGGCGTACCTGGCTGTGTGAGGTGAAGAGTACAAGAAACCAACTCACTACTTCACCAGGCCAACTCGAGAGGAGGGGCGACAGGCTTGATCTTCATGAAATGAGGAATCATGGCACGGAACCTTTGAAAGGTTGAAAGGAAAGATAAGATATACACCTTACAACCTTACAAAGGTTTCGCGTGATGATCTCTCATTTCGCGAAGGTCAAGCGTCTCATATATATATATATATATATATATATATATGTATATATGAGACGCCCTGTATATATATATATATTATATATATATATATATATATATATATATATACACACACACAGGGTGTCCCGTAAGTCTGGAACCATAGAGCAAAATGATAAAAAACGGCAATAAAAACGCCGAAGAGACTTTTGGGGACTGTTTGTGAAATGAGCGAGGATGGTAGCGGCTGTGTCATCGTCGGTGGGTGTCCTCGGAGGTCCACTGCGTGGTTTATCTACTATGGATCCAGTTTCCCTGAACTTTGCTACAAGTTTGCCGACATAGCTGTGTGTTATTGGCTCGCGGTCCGGATGCAATCTGTTAAATTCCTCAGCGACCTCCCTATGACTCCGATTTCCTACGAGCAGAATTACCTGGATGCGTTCTTCCTTACTCAAAGACATCATGGGCACTTGCATAAACGGAAAAACATGAACTACTTATTTTACCCTATGGTTCCAGACTTACGGGACACCCTGTATATCGAAACCTGCAGTAAAATTATTGAATGCCCGGTTAGGTCAACTGTACGCCCTTGACGACTGATTAGGCTAAGTCGAGATATTTTCGTTAAAACTAACGAAAATATCACGACTTAACCTAACCAATCGTCAAGAGCGTACAATTAACCTAACCGGGCATTCGATTAACCTACCAGGGCATTTAATTAATCTAATCGGGCATTCCGTTGACCTAACCGGGCATTCAATTAACCTAATCGGGCATTCAGTTGACCTAACCGGACACTCAATTAACCTAACCTGGCACATATATATATATATATATATATATATATATATATATATATATATATATACAGGGTGGGCGGAAAGTAGCTCCTATTTTGGATTCGTAAAAAAATACTTATATTATCCATTTATTTCAGAAGAAATAATATGAAAAGGTAGGTATACATGGTAGGTTTTCTCTAAAATTCAATGTGGGCTCCAACTCTTTCCACCAGCTTCTGGAGCCGCCCAGGATGGCGTCCACTGACTTTAGCAGGAACTCCGGCGGGATGGAGGACATGACTTCCCGAATTCGGTCCTCCAGTTCTTCCAATGTCCTCGGTTTGGTGCGGTAGACTTCTTCCTTTACATGGGAGAACATCGACGATCTGATATTTATGCAAGATGGCGCCCCTCCGCACTTCGCTCTTGTTGTCCGTGAGTGGCTGGATGCCCACTTCCCTGGGCGTTGGGTGGTCGTCGTGGTCCACATCAATGGCCAGCCAGGAGCCCCGACTTGACACCGTGCGACTTCTTTCTTTGGGGGTGGGTAAAGGAAGGAGTCTACCGCACCAAACCGAGGACATTGGAAGAACTGGAGGACCGAATTCGGGAAGTCATGTCCTCCATCCCGCCGGAGTTCCTGCTAAAGTCAGTGGACGCCATTCCTGGGCGGCTCCAGAAGCTGGTGGAAAGAGTTGGAGCCCACATTGAATTTTAGAGAAAACCTACCATGTATGCCTACCTTTTCATATTATTTCTTCTGAAATAAATGGATAATATACGTATTTTTTTACCAATCCAAAATAGGGAGCTACTTTCCGCCCACCCTGTATATATATATATATATATATATATATATATATACTGTACAGTAATATATAAGCGTTCAACTTCCACCTGGGCAATGCCGGGTCGCTCCGTTAATAACATAATAAATGGAAATTCATTAGCTTTGGTTATAAAAAGCGCTAAGATGTTTAATGGATGAATTGGTATGGGTGAATAAAACTGGATGAATAAAACACGGATGCCTTTTATTTATTTTTTGATATCCTTTCAAGACTAATTGCCGTATGCTGAACGAATATCCAGAAATGGATAAATCCTTATTAGAGATCCGAAAGGTGTCTTTATAATATGGATAATGAATGCCGAAAGGAGATGCCACTTTCCACCTCTAATATAGCCCAAAGATATTTAGCAAATAGAAAGGCCTGGATGGATTAAAATTGGATATATTCTGGGTATCCTATATATACAACATGGATATATTTTCATAAAGACTATTGTAAATAGAGAGCATAGAGAAATACAAAATGAGATATTTAAAGAATAGGTGCAGGTTCAGGAATTTTTTGCAGTTTCTGTCCCTAACACACACACACACACACACACACACACACACACACACACACACACACACACATAACACACAAACACCACACACAGAAGCCATAAAACAGCAGATACAACAGCTCAACGCAGAAATAAACAACAAACTTAAAGAAAAACATAAAGAGACATTTAGGGAATTCATAACAACACTAAACCACTCCACAGATACATCCAGGCTATACAAGACTATAAACAGCATTACCCACTCTAACAGCGGCATTCACACCTTACACACGGCTATCTGTCGCAGCCAAAATAATATCCCAACATACACACAAGAAGCTAACATTCTAGTTAATCACTACGCAAAGATAAGTCACTTAAACAGAGACAACAACCAGAAACACGCAGACAGCCAAACAGCCAGACACAAGAAAACCTACAGACTCGACACGACCATTACACCCTTCAATACAGACCAGACCACCAAGATCATCAAAAACATTAAGAATTCGAAGGCTACTGGACCAGAAAACATATCTAACATACACCTTAAACACTTGGGCCCACAAGGAATACTAGCTCTCACAGATATCAGCACATACTCATACCAACACTGTATTATTCCTGACATAAGGAAACAAGGTAAAATTATTACACTACTCAAACCAAACAAAAATCTAACAGAACCAGCTTCCTATAGACCCATTACTTTACTATGCACACCTTCCAAAGTAACAAAAAGACTAATCTTACAAATCACTAACCCACACATACCACTATCGCCTACTCAACATGGATTCAGACCTCACCACTCAACCACGACATTACTCACTAACCTCACGCAGCACATCATGGATAGCATTAACTCCAGACAACCAGCTCAACGTACACTATTAGCAACAATAGATATTAGTAAAGCATTTGATGCTATCCCAAGCTTCCCTCTCATAAACAAAATACTCAACACAAACCTGCACAATAACACCAAAAGGTGGCTGAGCAACTATCTTTCAGGAAGATACTCACATGTCACATTTAATGGCAAGTCATCCAAAAACAAGCTTTTTCCGAACGGAGTCCCTCAAGGCTCTGTTCTCTCACCAACACTGTTCAACTTATACATGCATGACATTCCAAAACCCATAGATAAAAAGCTTACCTTGTTGTTGTTGTTTAGCCGATCAGCCCACCCTGATCGAGCAAGCCGGCGGCACGCAGGTAACCGATCGCCCTCTTCGGAGTGGACCAGAGGTTCAGCGCACTTGTGATGTCGTGTTGTGTTCGTTGTTGTGTTAGAGCGGTACAGTCTGTCATAATGTGTTCAATTGTTTGTGGTGTGTCGTGGCACAGGTGGCAGGTGTCGTCTGTGGAGTTGTCTAGTCTGTGTTTATATGTTAGTAAGTTGGGTGATGTCCACATCGGAATCGTGCTAAGTTAACTCGATCCGATCTGCTCAGGCTGATCTCTGACCTGTTAATGGGTGGCGGCTTCGCACCTAGGACCGCATTCGGACCGAGTCGTGTCAGTGCTTTGTGGGTTAGATGTGTGTGTATGTGTTTTTCTGTACTGTGTGATGTCTGTGGGGCGTGGTATGGAATGGAGTATTTGGTTATAATGTCTCTCTGGTGTTTCCTTAATGGTGCGAGGTGTCGGTGCGTGATTGTACATGTAGTGGCAAGGGTGTTGTGGGTTTAGTTGTCGCTGCTGCCATGAATTGTGTTCCCCTCATGTCTAAATGTTTCCCTAACTTTCAGTATTTTTGTTTCTGTGTGCAGGTGTTCTATTGGTGTTGTTTGAGTGCATCCTGTAATGATACGAAGTGCGTTGTTTTGTGTCTGTAAGGTGTTTATGAGTGTGTTTGAGATAATGGGTGCCCAGCATGGGCTAGCATAGTCCACAACTGAGCGAATATATTGTTTGTATCTGAGTGATGTTGTTTCCTGCTGGTGTCCAAAGTTTGTGCCTGTTAGTACCCTAAGCGTGTTAAGTCTTGACGTACATTTGTTTTTAATATCCTGAATGTGGTTTGCAAAAGATAATGATGTGTTGTATGTGACCCCAAGTATTTTGGTCCTGTGAGTGTGTGAATGTTGATGTTGTTTAGTGTAAGCTGTGGAATTACCTGGTGTTCTTTTGTGTTGCTTGTAAGCAAGGTGATGGTTGATTTTTGGGCGCTACTTTGAGTCTATTGTGTGTGAGCCAGTCTTGTATACTGTTTATGTATGTTTTGTAGTTATTTGTAGCGGTGTCGATGTTGTTGTGGGTGGATGTTATAGTGATGTCATCTGCATGTGATGATAATGTAAGCTTGTTATCTTGGGTGTTGGAATGTCATGCATGTATAAGTTGAAGAGTGTTGGGAGAGAACAGAGCCTTGAGGAACTCCGTTCGGAAAAAGTTTGTTTTTGGATGACTTGCCATTAAATGACATGTGAGTATCTTCCTGAAAGATAGTTGCTCAGCCACCTTTTGGTGTTATTGTGCAGTTTGTGTTGAGTATTTTGTTTATGAGAGGGAAGCGTGGGATAGCATCAAATTCTTTACTAATGTCTATTGTTGCTATAGTCTACGTTGAGCTGGTCGTCTGGAGTTGATGCCATCCATGATGTGCTGCGTGAGGTTAGTGAGTAATGTCGTGGTTGAGTGGTGAGTCTGAATCCATGTTGAGTAGGCGATAGTGGAATGTGTGGTTGGTGATTTGTAAGATTAGTCTTTCTGTTACTTTGGAAGGTGTGCATAGTAAAGTAATGGGTCTATAGGAAGCTGGTTCTGTTGGATTTTTGTTTGGTTTGAGTAGTGTAATAATTTTACCTTGTTTCCATATGTCAGGAATAATACAGTGTTGGATATGTGCTGATATTTGTGAGAGCTAGTGTTCCTTGTGGGCCCAAGTGTTTAAGGTGTATGTTAGATATGTTGTCTGGTCCAGTAGCCTTCGAATTCTTAATGTTTTTGATGATCTTGGTGGTCTGGTCTGTATTGAAGGGTGTAATGGTTGTGTCGAGTCTGTAGGTTTTCTTGTGTCTGGCTGTTTGTCTGTCTGCATGTTTCTGGTTGTTGTCTCTGTTTAAGTGACTTATCTTTGCGTAGTGATTAACTAGTATGTTAGCTTGTTGTGTGTATGTTGGGATATTATTTTGGCTGCGACAGATAGCCGCGTGTGAGGTGTGAATGCCGCTGTTAGAGTGGGTAATGCCGTTTATAGTCTTGTATAGCCTGGATGTATCTGTGGTGTGGTTTAATGTTGTTATGAATTCCCTGAATGTTTCTGTTTGTTTTTCTTTGAGTTTGTTGTTTATTTCTGTGTTGAGCTGTTGTATCTGGTGTTTTATGGCTTCTGTGTGTGGGGTTTGTGTGTTATATTTGAGGTTGTTACGTTGCCTTATAAGGTGGGCTATTTCTCTGTGTAATTTGGGTTGTATTTCCTAATGTTGCCCATCGGTATGTATTTGTTTGCATTATTGATAATTATCTGATTAAATGTCTTGAGTGTTGTATTGATGTTTATGATGGTGTGCTGTTTAATGTGGTGAATTTGTTCCTCAGTCTGTATTTGAACTGGTTCCCAATCAGCTTTCTTGTAATTTCTGTTAGTGTGCCTAAGGCTGTTGGGCAGAGTTAGAATGTGTTGTAATGATGATGGGCAGGTGGTCTGATGACAGTTGTTTTTCTGTTCTCCATTGTGTATGTGTTGCTAGTGAGGGGGAACAGAACGTTATGTCTGGGGAGGAGTTTGAGTATCCTGCTTGATGTGTATGTGTGTATGTCTTCTGTATTGTTAAGAATGAAGAGGCTGTTTTAGTTGTGTTGCTATGTTGGCGCCTCTGGTGTTGCTTTGGTTGTGCAGGTACCAACTAGTGTCTTTGGCGTGAGAGAGGCCAGATTGTGTAACTGTGGATTGTAATTGGCTGGCACCTGAGGTGAACTATCTGTTGGGATGTAAATGTTGATAGTGTGGTGTTGTGTTTTGCGCGTGTTTTTAATGTTAACTGCTGTATTTCTATCGTCTTATCTCTTGGATTGTGTTTGTAATGTTTTGGGTAGCATCAGTTGTAGCTAATGCTTTTACGTATTAAGTGATGAATCCACCCCCGTTACCCCCAGTACGATCTTGACGGATCGCCGTGAAGTCATGGATGGTGGGTTTTTGTGTGTGCGTTTTAGTTTTGTTTCTGTATAAGTGC